>JAQJVL010001568.1:0-114628 GCA_035578905.1 Stictocephala bisonia
GTGTTGTTTCGCCTCAGGTAAAGTAGGCTACCGGTAGGCCAAGCGTTGTGGTTGTTTCGCCTCTGGTAAAGTAGGCTACGGGTAGGCCAAGCTTCGTGGTTGCTTCGCCTCTGGTAAAGTAGGCTACCGGTAGTCCAAGATTTGTGGTTGTTTCGCCTCTGGTAAAGTAGGCTGCCGGTAGGGCAAGCTTTGTGGTTGATTCACCTCTGGTAAAGTAGGCTACCGGTAGGCCAAACTTTGTAGTTGATTCACCTCTGGTAAAGTAGGCTACCGGTAGGCCAAGCTTTGCAGTTGATTCGCCTCTGGTAAAGTAGGCTACCGGTAGGCCAAGCTTTGTAGTTGATTCGCCTCTGGTAAAGTAGGCTACCGGTAGGCCAAGCTTTGTGGTTGATTCTCCTCTGGTAAAGTAGGCTACCGGTAGGCCAAGCTTTGTAGTTGATTCACCTCTGGTAAAGTAGGCTACCGGTAGGCCAAGCTTTGTAGTTGATTCGCCTCTGGTAAAGTAGGCTACCGGTAGGCCAAGCTTTGTAGTTGATTCGCCTCTGGTAAAGTAGGCTACCGGTAGGCCAAGCTTTGTAGTTGATTCGCCTCTGGTAAAGTAGGCTATTGGTAGGCCAAGCTTTGTAGTTGATTCGCCTCTGGTAAAGTAGGCTACCGGTAGGTCAAGCTTTGTAGTTGATTCGCCTCTGGTAAAGAAGGCTACCGGTAGGCCAAGCTTTGTAGTTGATTCGCCTCTGGTAAAGTAGGCTACCGGTAGACTAAGCTTTAAATTTTGTTTTAAAATCCTCGGGATTTTTATTTCATGACTTCAGCTTATTATTTTATTAGGTGGACTCGTACATACCTCACTGCAATGAGACATCTATACAATAAAAAGTTTCTATATCTGAGATGTCACAAAAGCATTTGTATTGACAGTGAATGAGTATGCCTATAATGGAAAGCACGTTTGAGAACGGCCCATTCTCTTCTGGTTTACTCTGCATAAGAATTATATGTTCATAACGATATTTTTGTTATATAACTTAGATTTAAATGAGTTTATATTAGTATTTAATGCTCAAATAAAACATAAGGTCGTATAAATGAGAGTGAGGCATTCTGTGATAAGCATGACCTACCATCAAGAGTCTGCAGAGGCCATGTTGGACTTAATCCCATAAGAACAATGTTATTTGCAAAACCATATTTTTTTGTATTTGATATTGATCATGGTTTGTTTTTGATATTTTGAATACCTACGCCTAGTTTTGAAAAAGTGGTGCAAATAAAATCTTCACACAAAATACTTTTTTCTAAACTTATTAGGAATTTATAAAGCAATTCCAACGCACAATTTCATTCTTGATCAAATACAATTTGTTTGGATAAAATCCGTTTAAAAATAACTGATTATTTTGGATACGCGTGATTGTTGTCCGGTTCGAATGTAACAATTAGAGAATGTAACAATCAATACCAAAGTGCGTGTATGGGTGGGCGGGTGGGTCAATAACTCTGCAGTGTATGAGTGGGTGGGTGGGTCAGTACCTCTGCAGTGTATAGGTGGGCGGGTGGGTAAATACCAAATTGCTTGTGTTCAATACCACCGTACGTGTATGGGAGGGCGGGTAGGTCAATAACTCTGCAGTGTATGAGTGGGTGGGTGGGTCAGTACCTCTGCAGTGTATAGGTGGATGGGTGGGTACATAGCTCTGCAGTGTATGGGTGGACGGGTGGGTCAATACCAAATTGCTTGTGTTCAATACCACCGTACGTGTATGGGTAGGCGGGTGAATCAATACCTCTGCAGTGTATGAGTGGGTGGGTGGGTCAGTACCTCTGCAGTGTATAGGTGGGTGGGTGAGTAAATACCTCTGCAGTGTATGGATGGGCGGGTGGGTCAATACCAAATTGCTTGTGTTCAATACCACCGTACGTGTATGGGAGGGCGGGTGGGTCAATAACTCTGCAGTGTATGAGTGGGTGGGTGGGTCAGTACCTCTGCAGTGTATAGGTGGGCGGGTGGGTCAATACCAAATTGCTTGTGTTCAATACCACCGTACGTGTATGGGAGGGCGGGTGGGTCAATAACTCTGCAGTGTATGAGTGGGTGGGTGGGTCAGTACCTCTGCAGTGTATGAGTGGGCTGGTGGGTAAATACCTCTGCAGTGTATGGATGGGCTGGTGGGTAAATACCTCTGCAGTGTATGGATGGGCTGGTGGGTAAATACCTCTGCAGTGTATGGATGGGCTGGTGGATAAATACCTCTGCAGTGTATGGATGGGCTGGTGGGTAAATACCTCTGCAGTGTATGGATGGGCTGGTGGGTAAATACCTCTGCAGTGTATAGGTGAGTGAGTGGGTCAATACCTCTGCAGTGTATGGATGGGCTGGTGGGTAAATACCTCTGCAGTGTATGGATGGGCTGGTGGGTCAATAACTCTGCAGTGTATGGATGGGCTGGTGGGTAAATACCTCTGCAGTGTATAGGTGAGTGGGTGGGTCAATACCTCTGCAGTGTATGGGTGGGCGGTTGGGTTACTGTGTATACATCAGTACCACCGTTCTTGTATGGATGGCGGGTGGGTTATATATACGGTAAAATCAATCATGACCCACAGTGCAATGTCGCGATCGTGCCATGCTCTCAACATTGTAGACGGTAGGATCTTTCACATAACCCACCGTGCAATGTCGCGACCCTGCCATGCTCCGAGCATTGTAGACGTTGACGTTAAAATCTTTCACATGACCCACCGTGCAATGTCGCGACCCTGCCATGCTCCGAGCATTGTAGACGTTGACGTTAAAATCTTTCACATGACCCACCGTGCAATGTCGCGACCCTGCCATGCTCCGAGCATTGTAGACGTTGACGTTAAAATCTTTCACATGACCCACCGTGCAATGTCGCGACCCTGCCATGCTCCGAGCATTGTAGACGTTGACGTTAAAATCTTTCACATGACCCACCGTGCAATGTCGCGACCCTGCCATGCTCCGAGCATTGTAGACGTTGACGTTAAAATCTTTCACATAACCCACCGTGCAATGTCGCGACCCTGCCATGCTCCGAGCATTGTAGACGTTGACGTTAAAATCTTTCACATGACCCACCGTGCAATGTCGCGACCCTGCCATGCTCCGAGCATTGTAGACGTTGACGTTAAAATCTTTCACATGACCCACCGTGCAATGTCGCGACCCTGCCATGCTCTCAACATTGTAGACGGTAGGATCTTTCACATGACCCACCGTGCAATGTCGCGACCCTGCCATGCTCTCAACATTGTAGACGGTAGGATCTTTCACATGACCCACAGTGCAATGTCGCGACCCTGCCATGCTCTCAACATTGTAGACGGTAGGATCTTTCACATGACCCACCGTGCAATGTCGCGACCCTGCCATGCTCTCAACATTGTAGACGGTAGGATCTTTCACATGACCCACCGTGCAATGTCGCGATCCTGCCATGCTCCGAGCATTGTAGACGTTGACGTTAAAATCTTTCACATGACCCACCGTGCAATGTCGCGACCCTGCCATGCTCCGAGCATTGTAGACGTTGACGTTAAAATCTTTCACATGACCCACCGTGCAATGTCGCGACCCTGCCATGCTCTCAACATTGTAGACGGTAGGATCTTTCACATGACCCACCGTGCAATGTCGCGACCCTGCCATGCTCTCAACATTGTAGACGGTAGGATCTTTCACATGACCCACAGTGCAATGTCGCGATCGTGCCATGCTCTCAACATTGTAGACGGTAGGATCTTTCACATGACCCACCGTGCAATGTCGCGACCCTGCCATGCTCTCAACATTGTAGACGGTAGGATCTTTCACATGACCCACCGTGCAATGTCGCGATCCTGTCGTGCTCCGAGAATTGTAGACGGTAGAATAATAACGAGATTGAAACCAAATGTCCGACAGCCTCTGCAGACTTTTAAAGGGGCGAAGACAATAATGAGAGTGTTTATGAAAACGCAATAAAACTCAAAATAGACGCTGGAGACCAAATTTCAACTTACATGAACCCACATATTAAAAATTAGGGATGTGGCATATATTAATTTCCAGACATTAGTTACTGCCATTTTAGTTGCGGAAAAGTATTACTCAAGCTGAACACATTTTATATTAAATACTAGTTTCCATAAAAATCCTAACTTGAAGAATGTCAGCAAGTACTGTATGTTACATTTGAATTGCAGTATTAGCATTTTTAGTATATCAAATAAATAAGTGTATTTGTTTTATATTAATTTCAGTTATGTAACTATAAAAACATATTTCAACCAAGGGAAAAATAAATAAGGGTATAAAGTTGTAAATTTTAAATAAAGGCCTTCAACATTTCTGATTTACCGTTCTAAAATGCTGAGATATGATGTATATAAGGCTATAATGAAATGTCTTTAACAGTTGTCCACCTTATTATAGCCTAGGTTGGGACTGGGAGGCTATAATAAAATGATATTATGTACATAGTTTACTTCATATTATAATACATTTAAGAACCACATCGAACGTATATATAGTTGATAAACAATTCTTAAATAAAGTGATTTACCACAATTCAATACCATTATAGTCCGAATAAAATAACTTTGGTACTGGCGGAATAACCTCGCACCACTGGTCTGAAATGACAAAACTTTGAGCTTTAATTTGCTGTCAAACTTAAAATAAGTAAGCAATAATTTTCAAACTAATTGTATTGTGTCTGCCATGTTATATTCTTTAAAAAAAAAATTATGCTGGAGATTTTACTTAAACTAGTTCGATTTTTATTATGATATTAATTTGTGTTTAAGAATTCCTTTTTTATGAGTGAAATTGCGCTTGATTCGTCTTTAACATGTCATTGTAGCGAGAATAATAATAATAAAATAATTTCTTGTGGATGAATGACAGTTTGATTATTTTGATTGTGATTAGTTTGGTATAAGTCTCATTTAATAATTCAAACAGGTTAATGAGAAATTAATTTTTTGTAAACTATCGCAAACTCGGTAACGACAAACGCTAGACAAAATTTCTTTAAACCTGCATTAATTGTGTAATTTAAATGACACTAAAATCGTACTCTCGTTATTAAATGGGATTTTCTTGAACTAGGAAGAAAGATTCATGAGTTTTCAAAACTATATTGTCAACAAGGCGGCGGTGATACACAGTCACTGGCTCAGCTCTGTCCTCTTCCATTGTCAACACGGCGGCGGTGATACACAGTCACTGGCTCAGCTCTGTCCTCTTCCATTGTCAACAAGGCGGCGGTGATACCACAGTCACTGGCTCAGCTCTGTCCTCTTCCATTGTCAACAAGTCGGCGGTGATACCACAGTCACTGGCTCAGCTCTGTCCTCTTCCATTGTCAACAAGGCGGCGGTGATACACAGTCACTGGCTCAGCTCTGTCCTCTTCCATTGTCAACAAGGCGGCGGTGATACCACAGTCACTGGCTCAGCTCTGTCCTCTTCCATTGTCAACAAGGCGGCGGTGATACCACAGTCACTGGCTCAGCTCTGTCCTCTTCCATTGTCAACAAGGCGGCGGTGATACACAGTCACTGGCTCAGCTCTGTCCTCTTCCATTGTCAACAAGGCGGCGGTGATACCACAGTCACTGGCTCAGCTCTGGACTCTTCCATTGTCAACAAGGCGGCGGTGATACACAGTCACTGGCTCAGCTCTGTCCTCTTCCATTGTCAACACGGCGGCGGTGATACACAGTCACTGGCTCAGCTCTGTCCTCTTCCATTGTCAACAAGGCGGCGGTGATACCACAGTCACTGGCTCAGCTCTGTCCTCTTCCATTGTCAACAAGGCGGCGGTGATACACAGTCACTGGCTCAGCTCTGTCCTCTTCCATTGTCAACAAGGCGGCGGTGATACCACAGTCACTGGCTCAGCTCTGTCCTCTTCCATTGTCAACAAGGCGGCGGTGATACCACAGTCACTGGCTCAGCTCTGTCCTCTTCCATTGTCAACAAGGCGGCGGTGATACACAGTCACTGGCTCAGCTCTGTCCTCTTCCATTGTCAACAAGGCGGCGGTGATACCACAGTCACTGGCTCAGCTCTGTCCTCTTCCATTGTCAACAAGGCGGCGGTGATACACAGTCACTGGCTCAGCTCTGTCCTCTTCCATTGTCAACAAGGCGGCGGTGATACACAGTCACTGGCTCAGCTCTGTCCTCTTCCATTGTCAACAAGGCGGCGGTGATACCACAGTCACTGGCTCAGCTCTGTCCTCTTCCATTGTCAACAAGGCGGCGGTGATACCACAGTCACTGGCTCAGCTCTGTCCTCTTCCATTGTCAACAAGGCGGCGGTGATACACAGTCACTGGCTCAGCTCTGTCCTCTTCCATTGTCAACAAGGCGGCGGTGATACCACAGTCACTGGCTCAGCTCTGTCCTCTTCCATTGTCAACAAGGCGGCGGTGATACACAGTCACTGGCTCAGCTCTGTCCTCTTCCATTGTCAACAAGGCGGCGGTGATACACAGTCACTGGCTCAGCTCTGTCCTCTTCCATTGTCAAAAAGGCGGCGGTGATACACAGTCACTGGCTCAGCTCTGTCCTCTTCCATTGTCAACAAGGCGGCGGTGATACCACAGTCACTGGCTCAGCTCTGGACTCTTCCATTGTCAACAAGGCGGTGGTGATACCACAGTCACTGGCTCAGCTCTGGCCTCTTCCATTGTAACTCCCTCTTTCTTGTCAATTAATAATAGAACATTAACTATAATGTCAGAGGGCCTAAATATTAGAATTGCACTAAACACTGATATCTAATATCTATAAAGCCGCATGTGTAACTCACTCACCCACGTATGCCAAAAGGGGAAATTTGGCATACTTGTAGGTTTTACCGAGCAACCAACGGAAAAATTCCGAAAACTACAAATTTTTAATTTTTAACCCCCCTAGAAAAATCAAAATGGCGGACGGAAATTTTGAATTTTGTGCAGAGTTTTACTTGCGGCTTCATTGTGGGCAAACCGTTGGTTGTAGAGCAAATCTGACAGCATATTACAGATTTATAATTAAATTTCCTACAATGTTGTTGAGAAGAATTTTTTTGTATTTTTGATATTAACTACGCAAAAAATCATTAAATTTCACTTTTTGTTCAAAAAATTCTATTTTTTAGGTTTTTCATATTTTATTACCGTACTTCGATAATTTAAGAATTTAAAACCGTACACACTGTTTAGATTTACTACTTTGTTACCAAAACCGCTTTGAAATTTAATTTTTCACTTTTCATAACCTAGAAAAAATTCAAAATGACTGACGTGAAACTGCTGACCTTTTTGCAGAGTTAAGTTGTTGTTACACTGACGCTGTAATATTTAATTTAGATAGAATCAGATTAATAAAAAAATATTCAGATTTAAAAAATTGAGTTTTGTCGAAAACATGTGATTTTTTGGAAGAGTTCCTCCCATTTAAGCATGATTAAAATAAGGTAGAAACTTAAATCCTTACACACTATTTACCTTCACTTTTCTGTCAAGAAAAATGCTATACAATTAGATTTTGCACTTTTCAGAACCCAGAAAAAATTCAAACTGGCTAACGCGAAACTGCTGACCTGTTTTCACAGTTGAAGTTTTTATTTAACTGACGCTCTTATATTTACTTTAAATGGAATGAAACGAAGTGTTCAAACTAACAATAATATTTTGTACAAAAAATGTCATATACATTTTTATTACATACTATATTTCCTTCACAAAAAGTTGGTAAATTCGAGTTTTGTCGAAAACATGTAATTTTTTGAAATAATTCATCCCATTTAAATATAATTAAAAGAAGCTATAAACTTAAAACCCCACATAATATTTACCTTCACTTTTCTGTTATCAAAAATGATTAAACATTTTATTTGGCAATTTCATAACTCAGAAAAAATTCAAAATGGCTGACGAGAAAGCGCTTACTTGTTTGCACAGCTGAGATTTTTGTTTTACTGAAGCTGTAATATTTCGTTAAGATAACATAAAATGAAATATTTATATTCACAATTAAACAGTGTACAACAATTTTAATACGCTTTTTGTAAAATATTCTACCGTTTCCTTAAAAAAAATTGGTAAAGTTGAGATTTGTCAATAACACGTAATTTTATTGAATAGTTCCTTTCATTTAAGTATGAATGAAATAAGATGGAAGTATAAACCTTACAGGATATTCAACTGTTTTTATATTTGACATTTTACCTTAAGAAACAAACAAAAACTTCAAAATATTTTTATGAAAATGCTGTCTTTCGTGTACTGTTGAGTTATTTGTTTTTCTGTAGTTGCAATATTTCGTTCAGAAGACATCAAATTACGTTGTTTAATTCACAATAACGTTTACTACAAGAATGTTTATATATGTACTTATATGCTGTATATGCAAAAGTATCCTCACAAAAAGTTGGTTAAGTTGAGCTTTATGTAAAAAGATGTGATTATTTGAATGTATTCGACCACTTAAGCATGATTTAAACAAGTTGGAAACTTAAAAACCTTGCACACTATTTACGTTTACCACTCTGTTGACCAGCTAACCACTTATGATCATCTTGGGTAGACCCCCCTCCCCGGTAATCATGTTGGAGGCCCCCTGTGATCAACTTGGGGGTAATCACTTGTTATCATCTTGGGTAGCCCCCATGGTCAACTTGATTAGCGCCCCGTGATCAACTTTGGTAGCCCCCTCAATCAACTATCTTGGGGAGCCTGACGTTAACAAATTCTAACCCACTTCCAGATAAACTAGAAACTTGAAATTTGGCACACTTGTGGGTTTTACTGAGTAGCCGATGATAAAATTCAGAAAACTAAAAAAAATTAGTTTTTAACCCCCCCAAAAAATCAAATTGGCGGATGGGCAGTTTGCCTGTTTGCAGAGTTTTACTTACGGCTTGATTTTGGCTTAACCGTTGGAAATGGATCAAATCTGACAGCCTATTACAGATTTGTAATTAAATTTCCTACAACTTTGTTAATGAGCAATTTCTTTGTATTTTTGATAACTATGAAAAAATCTTTAAATTCCTATTTTCGTTGAAAAAATATTTTTTTGTTAGGTTTTCGTATTTCATTGCTTTTAAATATATTGTAAGAACCTAAAACCTTACACACTGTCTACCTTTACTACTTTGTTACGAAAACTGCTATAAAATTTGATTTGTAACTTTCCATAACCTAGAAAAAATCAAAGTGTCTGACGTGAAAACACCGACCTGATTGCAGAGTTGAAGTTTTATTTTACTGAAGCTGTAATATTTAGTTTGGACAACACCTAGTAAAATATTTAAACTGACAACGAAATAGTGTACAAAAAGAGGCATATACATTTATGTGGTGTGTACTACAGTTTCCTCACAAAAGGTCGGTAAAGTTGAGATTTTGTCGAAAACATGTAATTTTTTTAGTATTTCCTTCATTTAAACATGATTAAAAGAAGCTAGAGCTTAAAAACTCATTCATTATTTACCTTTTCTTTTATTAAAAAAGTTGCTATAAATTTAGAGTTTGCACTTTTCATAACCCAGAAAATATTCAAAATGCCTGACGAGAAAACGCTTACCTGTTTGCACAATTGAAGTTTTTGTTTTACTGAAGCCGTAACATTTAGTTTTGATAGCATCTAATGATATATAAAATTGAAATTAAATTCAATACAAAAAGTGTCAGATACATTTTTGTAGTAAATACTATAGTTTCCTCACAAATTATCGGTAAAGTTGTGTTTTTTCGAAAACATAAGATTTTTTGGGATAATTAAGCTAGATTAAAATAAGTTATGAAATTAAAACCACCCGTGATTATCTTTCGTAGTTCCCGTGATCAACTGTAGTTGCCTACCGTGATTAACTTAGGTAGTCAGCCATGATCAGATTGGACAGCTCCAGTGATCAACTCAGGTAGACCATTAAGATCATCTTGGTAACCCCTCCCCATCCGTGATAAACTTGGGTAGTTCCTTGTGATCAATATGGTTAGCTCCCTTTCCCTTAATTGAATTGGGTAGCCCACGTGATTAATTTGGGTAGCATCCATGATAAGCTGGGTTACACCTGACCATTATTAACTTTGGTAGCTTCCATTATCAACTTTGGTACCACCCTTGATTATCATGGGCAGCACTCATGGTAATCTTGGTTAACTCCCCGTGATCAACTAGCGTAGCTCCCGCGTTCAACTTGGGTAGGTTCTGGTGATTAACCTGGATAGCATCTGTGATCAGTTTGCGTAGCAATCAGCTTGGGTAGCCAATCGTGATTATCTTGAGTAGCTATTGGTGCTCAAACCTATAGCGCGTTCTTAATCAACTTGGCTAGCCCCCCGTGATCAATTTTAGTATCCCCCGTAATTAACTTAGATGGCCAACCGTGATCAACTCAGGCAGCCAACCATTATACACTTAGGTAACTCCTCGTGATCAATTTGGGAATGCCACTGTGATCAACTTGGGTAGCCACCCATAATTATAGCAAAGTAAATATAGCTAGCCCCAGCGATCAACGTAAGTAACCCTTGTGATCAGCTTTAGTAGCCCTCATGATCAAGTTGGGAAGCCCCCTGTGATAAACTTGGGTAATCACCGGTAATGACTTGTTATCTACCTAGGTCCCCCTTAATCAACATGGGTAGCCCTCGTGATCATTTTGGGTGCCACCCATCATTAGCTTGGGTACCCCCCTTGATCATCTTGTGTAGCCCTCTATAATCAACTTGGGTAGTATGCTGTTTTCAACTTAGGAAACCCTCCGTGTACAATTTTTCCAGCCCTTCTTGATGCCCCCTGTGATCAATGCGGATTATCTCCGTGATCAACTTGGATAGTTCCCCGTGATTAACTTGGGTAGCAACTGTGATTAGTTTGCGTAGCAGCTGTGATCAACTTAGGTAACTCTTGCCCCCATTTTCTATAGCCCCCATAATCGACTTGGGTAGTCGACCGTCATAAACTTAAGTAGGCTCCCCAGGATCAAAGCGGTAAATACCCGTGATCAACTTTAGCAGCTAACTATACTTGACTTAGATAACCAACCATGATCGTCTTAGCTAGACACCCATGATCTGCTGTGAAACCACTACGGACGTGTTGCGGTCACCGATGATCAACTTAGGTAGTCATTGATCTACTTTGAAAGCTCATGATTATTTTTTAAGTCATAATGAAGCCAAGAGTTCAATGGGGGTTTGGAGGCGAGTAATTATATATACACTGAATCCTATAACATTATTGTTACATCTAAATAAAAAAACTTGTAATAACTCTAAAACTAAATTACCGTAATCAAAATAAATTAATGATTAAACTATACTAAGCACTGTTAAATCGATTAAGAAATGAACACGAACACACCTCAAAGTCAAAAGTCAACTAAATCACCTATTTCCAATGAATACAGATCTATGTGTATTCATTATTGAATTGACTACCAACAAATTATTAAAATAACAATTCCTCAGAAATTTAGTTGGTCATTAAAATAAATATTTAAAACTTTTAAATGTGTATTTATTTAGTAGTCTTAGTCTGTCTTATTGATGTGGCTGAATTAAAAACGAGCGAGTAATTTACTTTTTTTTTTTAAATTAATATATTAAAAAATTACTCAATGATTTTATGGTTGATGTATTGACGAAAGTATTAAAAAAATACAAATTCAATCTAAATTTGAATCTTTATACAAAATATAGCACTATTTAACCAATATAATTTAACGAGCTTAATGTTGAGGGGGTAAGAAAACTTCTGCAGCAATATGAATCTTGCTCGCTCAGCTGTTTCGTGCCCCCTCCACCGAGTTTACCCTCTCTGATTAGTTTTCTTTATCAGAAAGGTCAGAACCGACCGGCATTCGTTTGGCGCTCCTGCTTGGTGCCCTCGTTACTCCCGATACGAACGCTACGTTACACGTCGGTAGAGTATTTGTGAGTAGTACGATTAGTTGGCCACTAAAACGCTTACCCATTTAATATTTCATACGTAATTAATCATTATCTTCAGTGGCATAGTTTCGACCGAATATAGTACATTCTTACATATGAGAATGAGTATAATTACTTAAATAAATATAAGAATAATTATACAAGGTAAAATAAATATATGGATAGTTACATTCTAATACATTAAACTATTAGTTCACGATTTCTTTTAATTCGACATAACATTTCATTTAAATTAAGATTTAAATTTCATTAGCACTTGTGGAATACACGGGTGGTAACCAGGCTACATATAGACATTCGGCCTTTTAAAAATGTTTTGTATTGTTCTGGTGATCGATCTGCTGGAAACCAGAATAACCCATCTAAGTAAATAATATAACTGGAATACTGGGTAGATAGGATTTGACGGATAAAAAGCGCTCCGTTTGGCAGCCTTCCCCCACCACCATGATGGACCCAACGCAGATGAGTCAGTTTCTCAATCCGTGCACGCGGTTGTTAATACGATTCTGGTCGTCTATACTGTAAGTGCAATTACTTATAGATTCGGAATCTGCATTAAATGCAGAATCTGGCCATATAAATATAATATTATTTAAATTGTAATTCGAATTTTAACAACTGAAAATAGTTTAAAATTATTACATCTTGACATTAAAAAGTTACTAAGCGAGTATTTTTTTTTTTTTTTTTTTTTGGTCAGAAACAAACTTCAAGCGACACAACTGTAGCTAATGAGATGATCTTCAGCATATAACCAAGCAATTTTAAATAAAATTCGTTAGTCGTGTGTGATGGAGTGATTAAAAGCGCGACGAGGTTCTTTATAAGTCGCGCTGTGGGCCGTCCTCCCTGGTTCCGCTGATCTTTTCGTTTACCGTACTCCCAGAAACTTTCTGAGTACAATCAGTACTTATATTAAAGAATATTTATTACAGGTTACACTACAGGTTAAATACTGTATTATCACCTTCTTGGTAAACTATTTACATACTATGGTACTGAAAATTAAAATACAAATTGTATACTACATATACGGGGACTGGTAATCCCCATTTGTTAACAAGGAATCGTGTACTATCTGCTTTGTTTGGTATTTAATGAGAAATAGCAAATAAAAATGTTCAGAGCAAGTAATTTGTAGGGTCATAAATACTAAACCTAGGAAGTATTTAACGTAAAGGCAATAGCAAACAATTTAGTAATACATTTACAAATCGAATTGTTAGGAGTGTTCCTTAACAATAGAAGTGTTTTGATCAACAATAGGAGTGTTTACGATTAGTAAAAAAGTGTTTGAGTCCCTTTTTTATTTCGTATATTTTTTAAAATTCATATCACATACAAGAGAAAAGGGTTAATAATACTAAACAGTATTTCTAAGAATATGTTTTAATTTCCACAATCGTGTTTAAATACAGTACAAAGGCTTGATTACATGATTTGAAATAAAACCAATTTCTTGAACTTCTGTCTTACACCTAACTTATTTTTATTACATACATTCATGATGTTCCTAGCATTGGAGAAACAAACTGTTTTGTAAAACAGTGTCCTTATCATGCAAGGAGCGCCCTCTTCGAACCGCTGCTCTGCACGTCATTGAGGTGCCTTTTGTAACGGGTCCACCAAATTGATAAATAAATTAATTAATTCAAATAAATAATAAATTATTGTGTTAAAGAAAAGGATATATTTAATTGAAATAAATTACGAAGGTTCAAATTATGTTAGAGAATTGTTGCAAGCTAGATAGGAAAGGAACAGAAATATCTATCTCAAACAAAATACAACACTTCCTTTGTTACCAAGCCAGACATGGGTGGGCTTTTTCCAAGAAATTATCAGGAAACAGATGGGGACAGGTCTGAGTGTCGCCAGTCGAAATGACAACCGTAAAAGGAGGGGATAGTTAGTTCAAAAATTCACGCTGTGAGAGCAGTATATGATAGAGGTTAAACATATATTGCAGAAGAGCCTTTGAGTCTAACCAATCAAAACGAAGGACCTAGTTGAAAAATGATCCGTGGACAGCAGCAGCTGTCGGATAGAGACCTCGTGGTGCAATCGGAAGTGCTGGGACTCTGTAAACCAAACAACATATTGTACCGGAAGGAAGGGTAGTAGAGGGGAGACCCAAGTCCGATGATTGAGAGATGTTCCTCGCCCCATTCCAATTCTTTCTACGAGTCAAGGAGGATGGTCGCATCCATCGACATCCCGTGTTTTTATGTTTGTAGATATTTTATTCAGTGAACCTTTTGAAATTTAAAAATAATACTATATTTTAGAATCATTATTAATGAAAATAAATAATTAGTGTTTTATAGTTCAATATCAAGTAAAAACAGGTGTTTAAGAATACGACATAGCCTACAAAACCACGCGGGAAAATTCATCTACTACAAGAACATTCAGCTAAGTTTTAGTTATAATTTAAGTTGTAAAATAATTGCCAATTATCAACTTTTTACATAATATTATATCAAATCTTATTTTTTATTGTAATACAATTGACAAAGTAACGTAATGATTTAATAACTGTAAATTAAAAATAAATTTAATGAAGTAAGATCTGTTTGTGTAATATATAGTCCCACCAAATTACCCATTTAAACGACCCTGAGAAAGATTTCATTAAAATAAAAGAAATTAAAATTTATCAAAAAGTTTTAATTAAATAAATTGAGCAAAAGTAATTAATGTAACGACCTCTTAAAGGCAGAATGTTACAGTTTGGCGCCGACCACGTGGGACTGTATAGTACAAATTAAAATATTTTAGAAACATTTAAAGACAGAATTGATAATCTATGAATTTATTTTAATAGCATTAATTTATTCAATTTTTAAAAATTTTGAAATTATAAACTTAACACATTTAAAATTAGTGAACGATAAGTAGAAGATCATGTCAAATGTAGACGTAATTCAGAACTCGGAGTTTGACTCCGAGGACTCAGACACATCTTTGAGTGTCATAAAAGAAATAAATTTAAATAAAAATAAAACTGAAAACAATGAACCAGGAGTAGATAGGGAAGATACATTGTCCAGTATAATGGACATGTTATTAAAAATGAATGCAAATTTAGTAAAAATAAACACTAAACAAGATAATCTTGAAATCAAACTTAATAAAACAAATGATAAATATGATAATTTCGAGGCTAAACTTGATAAAATGATTGATAACCACGATACTAAACTTGATAAAAGTAAGGAGAATAGTGTTGTAAATGAAGTAGAGAATGAAGATAGGGAGCAAACTATCAAAGTCCAATAAAATAGAGTTGCTGCTAGAAGTGAATAACAGCATAAATACCAAACTTGACAAGATTAATGTTAGGCTAGGGGGAACTAATACTAAAATGAGAGAATTAAATGATAATAATATAAAGTTAAATGATGAAACTAATATGAGAGTAGATTTGCTGTTAAACATAACCAATAACATTAATACTAAACTTGAGGAAATTGATGTTAGGTTAGGTGGAAGAAGTGTTAAGATTAAAAAAGTAGGTGAGGGTATAACAAAGTTAAATAATGAACTTAAAATGAAAGCTAATGAGCAAATAAAAGATGTAGATGATAGGACAAGTCAGGTTAAAGGTAACTTTGTCAATAAAACTGAAATAGTAAAAATGTACTTTGATGTAGAAAATGAGTTAGATGAAATAGTTAGTAAAGTAAATCAACAAGATAGGGAACAAACTATCAAGATAACTGATGTCAAGGATGGACTAAATAAAATAAATAAAACTTTGCTAGCTAAACACATAAAAATAAATGTAAAAACAACTGAAGTAGGCTATGAGCTAAATAGTCAAATGAGGAGGCCTAGTGTAAATGATGAAGTTAAAAAGCAGACAGGACATCAAAACATTGTGCTAGATGACAAAATAGAAAAAATAGAGAAGGCTTTGGCAGGTTGTAACACTAACCTTAAAGGCAAAATAAATGAATTTAACTGTCAGGAAAATGAAAAACTAAAAACAATCAGAAATAGTCTAGAGGAATTGAATGAGTTCTTTAAGTTTGAAATGGAAGTTATAAGTAAATACTGGGGAATAAACAAACAAAGAGAAGTTGAAGGTGAATGGATGGGGGGTGAAAACTGTGATGTAAATATGGAGGATTTTGTCAATTATGTGATGAGATACTATAATATCTCATGCTTCTCAAACTATAAATAAAAAAAAAAAAATTTAAACCAGTGCTCTCGGATAATCCCATTGACATAGAAAACTTAACTGTAAACTTAGCTGTTCAATAAAAAATACCTAAAGATGTCACAATAATAAATACATGATAATTTAAAGAATATAACATTAATAATAATGTGAGAGTTGTTTAAAAGAAAAATAAACTGTAAGGGTAACTGTTTAAAGAAAATATGTAAAGATGTCATGTAATGATAAACAAATAGTAGTTGAAGGATTTTAATATTGATAATAATATGAAAGATATTCAGAGATTTAAATGTAACACTGTTAATAATGTGACATTCATGTTAAACTAAGATGATAAATAAATATTGTTAATGGTAAAAATGACTGGTAAAAGAAAAATACCTAGAAATGTCATAATAATAAATAAATGATAGGCCTAAATAAAAATTTGTGAAAAATAATAATAACCGGAGAGTTGTTATTGAGTAAGAAATATAAAAAGTTTTAAATGTAACTCTGATACTAATATGTGCTGAATGAAGATAACATTAATAATAAAATGATATTTATGTGAGAGCAAAATAATTTGAGAAGGCATTTTATGGGGCCTTGTTTCATGATTTGTTTATATTTATGTTGAATATTTTTAAAACAACAATATGATAAATGAGTAAAACTAAGAAGATTTATGAAAATGTTTTGTGTGAGCCTTTGTTTTTATAACTTGTTTATGTCCATGATTTAAATACAACATTGGTAGAATGTGCCATGTATGTTAGATTAAAATGTATCAAGATTTTAAAAACACTTTGTATTTGCAAATTGTTCATGTTTATGATGAATATTACTCAGACAACAATATGATATGATTCAAAGATATGTTTAAACTAAGATGATGTAGAGGAGATTAGTATGACAGATGATTATTACAATTTGTGTAGCAAAGATATACATTGTATGTATTTTGATAACTTATATGATTTTAATCATTTTAAGAATTTCATAGAAGGAGTACAGCCAGTGGTTAATAGCAGTACAATTCGATCCTAATTACAACTAGCCATCTTCCAAATTCTAAATTCTTTAACGCCAAGTACTCTGTTAATCACACAATGGCACAGTTTTACAGTTTCAGGTGTAGTCAGCCTTGGCAATAGGGCCTAAAGACAAAAAGCTTACAGTGATCTGTAGCATGGCAAACCCCTATTACTAAGTCATGTTGCAGACACCAATAGATTAATAACTTAAAATATAACATTGTAAAAGTAGATTGAGACATTGTAGATGTGTTATTATAATTTTGTTAGTAAACTGTTGTACTGACATTGGTGCAAACAATGAGTGATAGAAATCACAAATTAATATGATTATAATGTAATGACAATGTTTGATGGTAACGTATTGCAAAAGATTCTTATTTGTCAGTGATGCAAGAATAATGATAGAAATTATGACTTGAAATGAGTAAAATATAATTGAAAATATGATTAATTATTTTTATGTCAATAATGAACAACCAATAATGATTTATTGGAAACTTTATAAACATAATAATGATAACTAACTTTGCATATGTCAACTTGAAATATGCCAAAGCAGCATTAGTAAATGTATGAATAATAAAAAATTTTGTACACAAGTAAAATGTGTGTATACAAAAGTAAAGATAGAAAAGATGAAAGATTATTGAACATGAATATGTTTAAATGTTTGTAAACAGTTTTTTCATTTAAGTTGATTGTATATGGAATTAAAGATAGGCTATTGCTATAATTAACAGCCTGTGATTGAATTATGTTATATGTATTATTAATAGAAAAGGTAATCAAAGTAATTATATGAATAAAAGGATCTAGTACTGAAACAAACTTTCAGTGAAACTAGTTGAGACTGTGTTGGACATTAGGAACAATAATGAAACAACCATCAGGTAAGATGATCTTGCCCAAAACCAGTGATAACAAGGAACATTGTGTGAAAGATGGACACGCATGAAAACGAGTGACAGTTGTGTCTCAGACGGGGGGTCCGGAGCACCGGCACACCCTACAGACTCATGACGTTGTGGAGCGGCCATACCAGGAGCACCTCAGATGATGGATGACTCAGCCCATTGATGCGGCACTGACAGCCTTCTGCACTCCAGAACGCTAGTCCGTTTTTGAGAACAACAACTTGTGGAGCAGCCATTGTGGATACATGAGCCCACCTTCGCTACATCTTTCTTTGATTCTCGAAACCCACGAACTATAGAACATTCATAGTTGGTGTTTGATTGTATATTTGTTGCAATCTTTTTAGTCTCTCGACACCCATAGCCTTGTGAATCAGACATTCTCAGAACTTAATTTTGGTTTTCCAACATTTGAAACTTAAAATGAACATGGGTGCAAACCAGTGTAAAACTTTCCACGTGGAACTCTTCCAGTTTTCCAGTAATGAGTGACAGTTCATAATTAAAGTGATTGTTTTACATACAAACAAAAATGACTCAATGTAAAAACAAAAAATATGGAAATATATTTCAAAATATATTTAAATGAAATACCATGTTTATATATTTTAAAACATTGTTATAATTAGCAAACAAATTGTAACTCATGAATAATAAAATAAAAATATGACTAATATAGATGATGAAACATTGATAATAAAAAATGACAGTTGTACTTATTGGCAATTTTATTATATTCTTGAACAATATGTAACATATAAATGTTAATTCAAATAATAATTTAACTCTCTTGAAATGATTGAAATATTTTTTTATGATTAATTACAAAATGACTAATAATAAGAAGAACTTGCATCAATGACAAAGAACCATGTAGTATGTTTATTGTTAATTACTAACGTATAATTCAAATAAGTCTTTTATTGATTTTTGATGGGTAATTGTGTATGGTTTAATGAGTTGTTGATTTTTGATTATTAATTTTAATGAAATAACTTAATAATCAATGATGTACAATTTTAAGAATTGATTATTTGTTTAGTGATCAATAAGATGTATGAAGTTTTAATGACCCATTAATCTAAAGAGTAATGACAAATTTTAAGATTGAAGAACTCATTAATTAAGGATTAATGATATGTGTGAAAATATGGTGATGTATTGATTTGAGAATGTATTTGAAAATTTGATGATTGTTCAATGACTGAGAAAGTATTAAAAGATTGTTCAATGATTGATGACTGATTTGAAAATTTAAAGATGGTTAAAGGTTTGAAAATGGATTTAAGAATTTGTCAGGGTATTGACAAAGTGACTGATAGGTTAATATAGGATGATGAATGAAATGTTTAAATAAATAAATGATGATTCATTTATGAATTGATGAATTGTATAACATGTGATTGTGATTAGTAGTCATATGATTTTGATGATGATATTGAAATATGATAATTGTAAACGAGTTGATGATTAATTAATTTTGAAATGTAACCTAGTAATTGTTGACTTATATTTTGTTGATTCTGATATATGACCTGTGTATTTTGATTAATGATTTCACATTATGGGACAAGTCATTGATTTTGACTGAAAGCTTGTATAATTTTTGATGACACATGAAATATAAGTTATTAATTAACAACATATATATGATTTAATGATTAATCATTTTTGATAAATGATTGTATGACTGATGATGTTGAAAGTAAGAAGTATTAATTTTTGATTTGTAAATTTTGAATTGTGTATTATTGCTTCTGATTCATAATTATAGATGAATGAATGAAGAATTCATTATCAATTTATAATCCTTGAAATTTTATTGACAAATTAAATAATTTGTCAATGAATACTGATCATTTAGTATTTAAGAGGAAATCATAATTTAATGTTTAATTAATTTTGATAAATACTTGTACATAACTTAAGGATGTATTGATTGTTGATGTATGAATTTCAATGTGTAATGTATAATTTTTGTTTGACGATTTTTGATCCAGGACTGATGGATTTTTTGATTGACCACTTGTAATGTTCAATGATATATTAACTTTTTATTAACAAATATGTACAATGTAATGAGCCATTAAATTTTGATTTGTGAATGATTAAATTTTAATTGATGACTTTGTAATTTGTTGAATTGTAATTCATTGACTTGTATTGATGATTTAAATAATTTTGTTATGATGAATATTGATTATTTAGTATTTAAGAGGAAATGATGATTTGTTGTTTACATGATGTGTAATATGTAATCTGATATTGAATTGTATATTAGCTAATAGGTTAAACTCATTCTAGATGTAGTAAATAATGTAAAACTAAAACTTATCTGAGGAACAACCGACAATTTGGCGAATCATATTTGAAATCTAGATTTTTTGCTCGCGTTAACCACACATCGCAAAAATCGGGGGGTACTGTAACGGGTCCACCAAATTGATAAATAAATTAATTAATTCAGATAAATAATAAATTATTGTGTCAAAGAAAAGGATATATTTAATTGAAATAAATTACGAAGGTTCAAATTATGTTAGAGAATTGTTGCACGCTAGATAGGAAAGGAACAGAAATATCTATCCCAAACAAATTACAACACTTCCTTTGTTACCAAGCCAGACATGGGTGGGCTTTTTCCAAGAAATTATCAGGAAACAGATGGGGACAGGTCTGAGTGTCGCCAGTCGAAATGACAACCGTAAAAGAAGGGGATAGTTAGTTCAAAAATTCACGCTGTGAGAGCAGTATATGATAGAGGTTAAACATATATTGCAGAAGAGCCTTTGAGTCTAACCAATCAAAACGAAGGACCTAGTTGAAAAATGATCCGTGGACAGCAGCAGCTGTCGGATAGAGACCTCGTGGTGCAATCGGAAGTGCTGGGACTCTGTAAACCAAACAACATATTGTACCGGAAGGAAGGGTAGTAGAGGGGAGACCCAAGTCCGATGATTGAGAGATGTTCCTCGCCCCATTCCAATTCTTTCTACGAGTCAAGGAGGATGGTCGCATCCATCGACATCCCGTGTTTTTATGTTTGTAGATATTTTATTCAGTGAACCTTTTGAAATTCAAAAATAATACTATATTTTAGAATCATTATTAATGAAAATAAATAATTAGTGTTTTATAGTTCAATATCAAGTAAAAACGGGTGTTTAAGAATACGACATAGCCTACAAAACCACGCGGGAAAATTCATCTACTACAAGAACATTCAGCTAAGTTTTAGTTATAATTTAAGTTGTAAAATAATTGCCAATTATCAACTTTTTACATAATATTATATCAAATCTTATTTTTTATTGTAATACAATTGACAAAGTAACGTAATGATTTAATAACTGTAAATTAAAAATAAATTTAATGAAGTAAGATCTGTTTGTGTAATATATAGTCCCACCAAATTACCCATTTAAACGACCCTGAGAAAGATTTCATTAAAATAAAAGAAATTAAAATTTATCAAAAAGTTTTAATTAAATAAATTGAGCAAAAGTAATTAATGTAACGACCTCTTAAAAGTAGAACGTTACACTTTTTAATTGGACTTTGGAAATTATTATTTTTAAATATAAGAATGAGTATACAATAAATAATTGTATTACATTGAGTATTTCATTCAACGGAGCGGACAACCCGGTTTCAAATAGTTTCTTCAACTCAACGGCAGCCCGGTGCCGGTATTGACATTTATCTTCTATAAATAAATAAAATGTATGATCACATTTATAGAATCATTGCATTCTTTAACTTAAATCAACTATTAAAAAAGTTAACATTAATTTAGCTTTACAATGATCGAGCAGCAAAAACATTTTAAAGAATTGCTGGACTGAGGAGGTTGGTGCGACATAAAATCAACCTCGTCGCGCTATTAATCACTCTACTGCAAAATATCTGCACACTTTTGTGGAAATTAAAACATATTCTTAGAAATACTGTTTAGTATTATTAACCATTTTCTCTTGTATATGATATGAATTTTAAAAAATATACGAAATACAAAAGGGACTCAAACACTTTTTTACTAATCGTAAACACTCCTATTGTTAAGAAACACTCATAACAATTCGATTTGTAAATTTATTATTAAATTGTTTGCTATTGCCTTTACGTTAAATACTTCCTAGGTTTAGTATTTATGACCTTATAAATTACTTTCTCTGAACATTTTTATTTGCTATTTCTCATTAAATACCAAACAAAGCAGATAGTACACGATTCCTTATTAACAAATGGGGATTACTAGTCCCCGTATATGTAGTCTACATTTTATATTTATCTTTATTGTAAATTGCTTGATCACATGTTGAATATCATATCTTTAACTACAGCTTTGTCACTTAAAGTTTTCTTCTGGTGCAAAAATAAAAAAAATTCCTCGCATACTAACTTTTTAATGTCACAATGTGATAATTCTTAACTCTTTTTAACTATGGAAATTCTAATTAAAAGTAAAATGTATTTATACCATTGAATTTTGCATTTAAGGCGGATTCCGAATATATAAATATCATTGTACTTAATCTGTTTTATTGAAGGCAAGGAGCGAGTTAACAACTTCGCGCACTATTCCATGAATTGGCTCATTTCCGCTGGGTCCATCATGGTGGTGGGGGAAGGCTGCCACAACGGCGCGCTTTCGTGAACTCATACTTAGCATTCCAGTTGTATTATTTACTTCGATGGGATAACCTTGCATCTCAACCCTAGAACCTCTGTCGGGCCTGTAACTTCAGACTTAGTGGCAACCAAATAATTAGGTTTTTATGAATTATTTTGTACCCATTTTAATAATAATTAATCATCGCGGGCTGACGATGATGAGGATATATGGCTGCTAGTCAGTTGAACCTAAAGCTGAGCTTCCCAACGCAATGTTAAAATACGACGTGCTAAAATCTGACCCCTGGAATTATCCCGTCTCCGTACTGGGCGATTCCGATAACGATCTTTGGAAACCTCCTTCGGAGAGGTTGTTTGTGTGGGAAATTTCCCCCGAGGAAAATACCATCACATCTCTGGCACCCGAACAGGGGCTCTATTTTAAGTTTTGTTTTTTAAATATTCTTTTTGTATTGCGTACGCAGGTATTGAACGTTGAAACATTGAAAACGTTCTTCTCGATTTCGACGTTACTTTCGGACCTGATGTTCCAAACAAGGAACCTAAACCTTGGAACCGAATAGACTTCGGTGATTATTAAAAAGAATAAATAAATAACTATAATTAAAAATAAAAAATTATAAAATAATAAATAACCTGCTGTTACGGCCTCTCTGCTCAGAAAAGGTATAATTTATAGCCTTTTCAGATCTAATTAAATTGATAATTCAAAACTGAGATATGAACTCAATTCTGTACACTAAATGTACAGTGTGGCTACTTTAAGAATATGTTTGCAGATGATCAAGAGGGATTGAGGTCAAGTAGTTGACAGTTCCTGATGGAGAAACATTGCAACCCAGCTATAGCACAACGGCCTACTGAATTAATAATATTCCTAACTATTTCCTTATGTCACACCTTTAGGGTGTTCGATAAACAATTGTTTTGACATTCAAAAAATAAGTGTTGGTCTTCTAATAAGTAAACAATGTGTTAGAGGACAAAATCCTTTACCAAAATATGGTTACCTAAAGTAGCTAATTTGGATTTTTCGATGTGCATAACTTAAAAAAGCCGATGTGGGATATATTTTATGTTGAGGATACAGACGATACAGTGGACAAAAGTCACTAACTATCCTAGAGTAGAGGAAAATTGTTAAACAATATACGAGTCTATTTTTAAGTGTAACAAAAAAATTTTGTTTAATAACATCTGTACAAATTTTGAGTTGAAATTTGTATAATAATCTGTAGTTGAAAGCGTATATTAATTATAAACAAAACATTAATTGCTAGAGTTTGCTATAAATGGGGGAATTATGTAATTTTATTCAGTTTGCGGGGTGGGGACAGCAAGTAGGGAGAGGGAGAGAAGGGATCATGGTGTGTGTGTGTGTTAGTAAGGAAGGCTCTTTGCTACTCCTAGCGACAATGGCGATAAAATCCAAAACTAAATTCCTTGGAGCACTCTACTGGGTGCCTAGATGACCAGCCTAAAGTAAATATGAATAAATATGAGAAGACCGTCACCATTTTTACATTTTTCACATTTGGATTTATGTATAGTTTTTTTGATTACTATAATATAAAAGACATTTCCATATGAAAATTAACCCAACTCCTTCTTAAGACATGTTGAGCGCCACGGTTGTCAGTCCGTGCCACCCATTTTTCTCATATACGTGTTCTATAATATGTAGTTTTAATTCGACATAACATTTCATTTAAATTAAAAGTTAAATTTCATTAGCACTTGTGGAACATACGGGTGGTAAACTATTAAAGAAGGTTTGTTCCGTGGCGTCATGAGACCCTTTTATGGGTCTCATTGATTCCTATTTTAGGGTCTCGAGTTTATGTTTGGAAAGGTAGAATCAATAAAAATATGCTAGCATTTATATTTTTATAACCGTTATTTTAGTGACAAGACTTAAAATACAAATTTACTTTTTGTATTGTCAAGGATGCAGCTAACTTAAGCTGCGCCCTTGGCGAATTCAGTTGATTTTGCACCTTTTCCGGAAGGTCTGATAAATCCCGCAAAAAGGGGAGTCCGGGGGTCCTACCTAGGAAACTTTTGAAAATTTAGGAACAAAATTGAAGGGTCTTAGAGCAGTTTTTATCTTGTCAAAGGAGATATTTTAATGCACAATTTGATATAATACATAATAACTGTACTTTAGAGTAGATTAATAAGTTTGTCCACAGCCTGCATCCATAAAAGGCAATACTTTATATTTTATTGGTTTAGGCTATTTAAATGTATAACATTTTTTTATTTTAACATAAACAAAGATTTTGACTTTTTTTTGTGTAAAGCGGCTCGTTTACGATCTATTCTGGTAGCATTCACTAAAATGTTGGACTGGCGTTCTAATAGTATTTAGACTTTACTTATTAAAATTGCAAAATGAAAGTAATGAATCTCATCATTCTTACTATAAAAGAGGTTTAAGTTCGTAAGACGTAACGTGCTTTTTTTAAACAAACATGAGTCTAATTTTTTTTAGCGTAAAATATATTAATTTTGGGTGAAATGTATAGTTTGATTGCATTGGGACTTTGTAAAAACAACAATAAAAAAGATTTAAACATGTAATTTAACAATACAGAATAAAAGACAGTCAGGTTCATGATCTGTTTGATGTAAAGCTGGAGGTACCTTAGTTGCCTTAGCTATTAATAAATTACCCTTTCTGAGGAACAGTTCAACTCAGTTAGTAACCAGACTACACATGTCACCCACACTCATGTAATCATTCATATTCGCCTTAAAATGCGCACAAAGTTATATCTAAGACAAGAAACTGTATAAATTGATTTTGATATTTACATTAAACTCTCCTAGCTTTGAGAGAAGCTAAAAGCACTCATTGATTACATAGACATAATCAACTCCGCTTGTACCGGTCCCAAGCCCGGCGTCTCATCATTCCCATAACCGATGAGGAGGAGGAGGGTACCTTCCCACAGCTCTCAGTGTGATCCCGATGCTGAGAGCACTCCTATCCCATTAATTCCTTATCCTACCTAACCTTCCAACCAAGCCAAGGTGGAACAGCGTGGGCCGAGGGCTGAATGGCTGGTGGTAGACTAGTCTATACCATGCGGACTCTGGACACCTGCCGAAATCCAGTTTCAAATAGGCTTACCCTGGCATGCGGGGCTAGACCATTTATTTCCCTAGCTAATCGTGGGAATCCTATGGACCCAGATAAAACAAAAACATCAAAACCTTCACCTAAGGACCGCATTGAGTCCTTAGGCAATGAACCGAGCATGGGAGCAGAGGGCAGCCACACTGGCCAGCCCTTGTTTTCCATTGCTCGGGCCAAATCAACGTCGGGGGGGGGGGGGGGGGACATGTCTCTCTCCGATTCTGACTCCAACTTGGCTGGCTAGGGACAATGCCAAGGGTGATTCAAGCCAATCTGCACCACAGTAAGGCTGCCTCGGCAGCCCTCTGTCAGTCCATGACTGCACACAACATCTACCTGGCCCTGATACAAGAACCTTGGTTACCCAAGGGCAGAATCGCAGGACTGGCCGATGCAAAAGGTAAGATAATTTCCTCTTGTTCCACCAATAATGCTAGGACATGTATCTTGGTACGCAATGGTATGGAAGTATTTCCCCTGTTTGAGTTCTGTTCCAGGGACATCACGACAGTGAGAATGACACTGAGCACTGAGGAAGGGCATGGGGAGTTCACCGTCAGCTCTGTGTACCTTCCTTATGATGCTCAGGATCCACCCCCTTCCAGGGAACTAGAAGCCCTGGTAGAGAAACAATCCATTGGGGGGCGGCACCTTCTGGTCAGCTGCGACGCCATTGCCCATCATGAAGCATGGGGATCAACCGACTCCAACAGGAGGGGTGAGTACCTATTAAACTTCATTGTTTCTAATGATCTATTCATACTAAATCGGGGCAATGAACCCACGTTTAGGAATAGGGTTAGAGCCGAAGTCATAGACCTGACCCTTTGCAATGCGGTCTTTCTAGGCCTCATTGACAACTGGCGGGTCTCTGACGAACCTTCTCTTTCTGATCATCTGTACATTTGTTTTGATATCAAAGCTAAAATGTCAGCCTTTTCCTCTCCTCACCGAAATCCTAGGCGGACGGACTGGGAGTCCTATGCTGCGGAACTTTCGGCCATTGCGGGGGATTAGGTCCCGGGGGGGGGGGGGGGTAGAGTACGAATAAGGTCTGTCGTGGAACTAGAGCAGGCGGCATCCTGTTTACAGGATGCGATCCTCGAAAGTTACCACGACAACTGTCCAATTTCAAACACACCGCCTAGACCAAAAATCAGGTGGTGGTCAAAATCCCTGGAAGCTAAGAAAAGGCGCGTTAGAATGCTTTTTAATCGCTCTAAGGTGGCCAATTGTCGAGAAGAGTATCGTTTAGCTCTTAACGACTACAATTCATCCATTCGTGATGCCAAGAAGGCTTCATGGCAAACCTTTTGTAGGGGCATTGACTCCATCAAAGAGGCAGCCAGAATCCAGAAAATCTTGGCTAGCGAACCTATCAACCCCATGGGCAGTCTTAGAACCAGCTCAGGGGAATTGACAACTTTACCTGGCGAAACGCTCAAGCTCCTTCTGGAGTGTCACTTCCCAGGGAATCTCGTTGACGATGCTCTGGAAGTCTCTGGCCCTCGAGAGATTAGCCCTATACCTAGGGCAACTCGAGAGGACTGGAGGCAAGCCAGACGCATAGTCACCGTTTCCAAATTTAAATGGGCAATCGACAAGTTCAGCCCATTTAAATCCCCAGGAGGCGATGGCGTCTTTCCCGCACTGTTGCAGAAGGGCCCACTGAAACTCCACTTCCTACTTTGCGAAATCTTCAGGGCGAGCCTTGCCTTCGGGTATATTCCTCAGTCCTGGAGAGTTAGCAAAGTAGTTTTTATTCCTAAGTGGGGTCGTGGCGACTACACAAACGCCAAATCCTTTAGGCCAATTAGTCTTTCCTCGTTTCTGGTGAAGACCACGGAGAGACTCGTAGAATTTCACATTCGAGAAGGAGCGCTTAAAGACTCCCCCTTACATCGAAATCAACATGCGTATCTTCCGGGGAAGTCTTTTGAGTCTGCCCTCCATTGTTTGGTCAGGCACCTTGAACATTCCCTGGAGAACAAAGAAATTGCTCTAGGAGCCTTTTTGGATATTGAGGGGGCATTCAACAACACCTCATATCAGTCAATTATTCGTGCGCTGGGACAACGTGGTGTAGAGCCTACTATCTGTAGGTGGGTCGACCACATGTTACGGGGCAGAAGAATTCAATTAACCCTCCTAAGTGAGGTGGTGGAGATTTCTGCGAGCCGAGGATGCCCGCAGGGGGGAGTTCTATCACCCCTCCTGTGGGACCTGGTGGTGGATGATCTCCTAGTCAGCCTCACGGATAAGGGCATTTTCATACAGGGCTATGCGGACGATCTCGTCCTACTGGTCCGTGGCAAGTACCAGGGCACTGTTACGGACATCATGAACGACAATCTGGAAGCAGTGAACCCCTGGTGTGTAAGAGAAGGGCTTGCAATAAACCCTTCCAAGACAGTAATAGTTCCCTTCACCAGGAAAAAGGTTCAGGGCTCCTTCAGAGGCCTGGCCCTTGGTGGAGTGTCTCTGCCTGTTTCATCGTCGGTTAAGTATCTGGGAGTAATCCTTGATCAGAAACTGACATGGAACTTGCATCTTGATAAAGTCATCCGCAGAGCTAAGTGGTCCTTCGTGACCACTAGGCGCTGCGTAGGCTCCACATGGGGCCTGTCACCCCATGTCTGCCACTGGCTTTACACAGCGGTCATCAGACCACAAATTACTTACGGGGCTTTACTGGTGGCCTAAGGTCAATCAGATAACTGTCCGGGGTAGGCTTTCTAGCCTACAAAGACTTGCCTGCATGTGCATGACAGGGGCATTTAGGTCGACCCCTTCTATTGCACTGGAGGTTCTTCTCAACCTGCCGCCCCTTGATCTCTTCATTATTGGGGAGGCTCGGGCGGTGGCTTATAGGCTTCAGCTAACTGGCCACTGGAGGGGGTCCTGTACAGGTCACTCCTCAGTGGCCAATCTAGTAAACGATGAGGTACTCTCAATGAAGTCTGACTTCATTGGGACTAAGTACCTTTTCACTAGACCCTATACTGTGGATTTCAGGTCGAGGGAGTACTGGGACGGTGTTAGTAGCCCGGTTTCTTCTCACGACCGAATTGTATGGTTTACAGACGGGTCTAGAATGGGCAACAGAGCTGGATTTGGTGTCTATACTGGCGACCCTAGGAGCGTATGGCACCGTTTTCCAAGCTGAAGTCACCGCAATCCTTCATTGTGCCACCCAGGCGGTCGAGAGAGGGGTTTGCGGGAAATATATCCGCATCCTCTCAGACAGTCAGGCGGCCTTAGGGGCTCTTGACTCCTGGAAGGTCTCGTCTGGTCTAGTCTGGGAATGTGTGGAGTCCCTCAGCATCCTGGGTTCAAGAAATCAGGTCTTGCTGGAATGGATCCCAGGACATAGGGGATTAGAAGGCAACGAGCAGGCCGATGCCTTGGCTAGGGAGGGTGCTCTCAAGCCCTTCATTGGTCCTGAGCCTGCCTGCGGCGTTTCGATTGCAGCTGCCAAAACAGCAATTAAAAACTGGGTCAGCGCCAGACATCTGGAAAGATGGCGGCGGTTCCCAGGGCAAAGACTCGGCAAGGTTCTTGTCAAGAATCCCTCCCAGAAGTTGACAAAGTCACTTCTTGGGTTAAGTAAACCGCACGTTAAGCTGGTGGTGGGACTCATCACCGGCCACGGCAAATTCCGGAGGCATCTAAGAACGGTGGGACTCTTTACGGAGGATCCCATCTGTCGCCTCTGTGGGGAGGACGAAGAGTCGGCAGAACACATTGTCCTGGAGTGTGAGGCCCTTGGTGCCAGAAGAAGAGCACTTTTTGAAGGCTCACCTCTGGGACAGTTGGAAATTACTAACCTAGTGAAGAAGCTCCTTGACTTGGTCAAGGGTTGCCAGCTTTACGACGATTAGGCACCGGGATTGGCACAAAAAGCCTTAGGCTTCGTTGCAAGGGTTGGCTGGACCAACTATATATCCCCATTTAAACTAACTAACTAACTAGACATAATCTTTATTGTGTTTGATAAACATTGTTTGTGTATTACATGCGTCATAAGTATTATTATTTAATTTATTCTAAAGTTAAATCATATTATAAAAACTAACTTTAATTTGATAGATGCCATGCCAGCATTGATATATGAGAAGTTGGAATGAATAGAATGGATATTCTCTAGGATATAAAATGTTCCACAAACTCACCCACACTGTAAAAAGACTTCGAAACAAGGTACTCCCTCAATTTAGACTTGATTAATTTTGGTTGTTTTATGGATTTAATGGAGTTCGGATTTGATAAGTTGAAAGTCCAGGTCAGCCCTCTATTGAGGTGAATGCCCAGGAACTTCGTATTGTCAACTTCCGCTAAAAGTTCATCGCCGATCGCAACGACAGGTCTGCCCTTACTTACAGGTTCTCGTGTTTTAAAAATGATATATTTAGATTTACTCATTTGTGTTTAATTTTAACTTCTCAAAATATTGAACACAATTGTTCAAGTCCTGAGAGGCAGACATTTCTAAAATAATATTTGAATTTGATTTAAAAACAGAGACGTGTCATCAGCATATTGTACTACGCTACCCTAATTTACAGACAAGTTAACATCATTTACGTATAGTAGGAAAAGAACCGGACCGAGAATAGATCCCTGTGGGACCCTATAACTCAGTGTAGCGGACTCTGAAAGTTTTACCAGACACTTCCACCTTTTGAGAACGGGTTTTGGGTAACACTATCCAACTATGTGAAACTCCTCTAATACCGTAATTATATCATTTGTCTAGCAAAATTGTATGGTCAACGCGATCGAGGGCCTTGGATAACAAATATACGCACATCATATAAGCTAAGGCTGGCACGTGCTTTATACTCAATGGAGACTGAAGACTTGTCAAAGTTGTTAGGCGTGACTAGCCGTTCGTGAACGTGGGTAGTTTTTTAAAGGCTTAAACTTACTAAAGCTGCGTTCACAACTAGCTACAGTTATGTGCATGACAAAAATATCTTGAGTTTGATTTCTATATTAAGACACGCTATATTTATATACTTTAAGCTAAGAATGTATAGCTTTAAGCAGATCTAACTGTATCGGCCGCCACCACCACCAATATCACCGCTTCGCACTACTATCGGTGCAGAAATGATGAGTAGCCAAGTTTGAAGGTTGATTCCTAAGAAACTAGAGGATTATGAAAAATCCAATCGCACCATTTTTGCCTCGTTGAAGTGTACAAGATAACATATGAATTAATTAAACTTGTAGTTTTCATTACTTTTATTGTGGAAGAAAAGAGTACAGAAATTTTAACTAGTTTTTAATGGTCGTCAACTTTACACGTTTATTACTCAAAACCCCGTTTAGGGGCTGTCCCTAAATTACGTAACGTTAAAATCGGGCTTTTCAGACCCTATCACTCCCGTGTAACAACCTTGTAAAGGTAATACCTATCACCCCTTAAAAATTATGTAACGTTGTCACCAATTCCCCTTCCAGTTGTTGTCATCCATATTATGATTTATGATAGTAATTTTTTTATTTTATTTTGTTTGCTTTCTAATGGGGGGGGGGGGAGAGAATATATTACTAATATATTTTTAAATATTTTATTTTTGGAAAAAACATCAAATTTTGTGAATGAATTAAAACAAATTGTTGAGGTTTAATAGTTAGGTAACACCGCATAGAAAACCCCACAACCTCCCCCGTAACGGTGTATAACGCTGCCAAAAACCCTCCCTCCTAAAGTCGTTACGTAATTTAGGGCCCCTTAAAGAATATGAAGTATATAATGAAGTATAAAAATATAGCGTGTCTTAATATAGAAATCAAACTCAAGATATTTTTGTCATGCACGTGACCGTAGCTAGTTGTGAACGCAGCTTTATATTTCAAGTACCGGGAAACCGAGCTTTGCTCAAGTGAATTTTGCAAACTGAAGAGGTAGAATCCATATCTCCCAGAGGATCCTGAGTATCGTTTGTTGTTGCTCTCCCTTGTAGGTTATTACGGCCTCATGAGGTAGCTCGGCCTACGGCTTCGCCAAGACACTGTACAACAGGCATCTTTGTGGAACTCAGCCTACGGTCTTGCGGGATAAGTTTGCCCTGTAGCTTCACCAAGGCACTCTGCTACAGTTCCATTTGTGGATCTCGGCATGTCGCCTCGTGAGGAAGATCGGCTTATGGCCTCGCCAAGATTCTTAAGCAGTATGACTATGAATTGTGGTTTTGGGGCAGTGGAACCCATAAACATAGCCATTTCTAAAATCTGATGGCATATTATTAGTTAATATAAGAATACCTTTAATTTGATACCCCACTTGGTTGTATTAGTTTTCATTACCTAATGTTGGGTTTTTGAGTATATTTTTTATTTGGGAGTGGGGCAGAGCCCTTTGATGTTGTCCGAAATGTAGTGGTATGATGTGATTTAGAAGATAAATACTGTACCTATAGTTTGGTACCATACTTTCTGCTAGAAGTCGAAATGGTTCCATATTGTTTTTTCTGCTAGAAGTTGAAACTCTGGACGTCTAGGAGCCTCTGGGCAGATATTAGAATTTTCCCAGGGCTCGATTTCTCGTGGAATTCAGGCCTAGAACCGGTGCCACTCGATTTCTCGTGGTCGAAACCCCCCCTCAATGTTAAAAATCCTTGGAGCCAAAGATATTTCTTCCAGACTCTGCTTGTTTTGGATAGTAAAATAATTAAAAGACAATTTATTAATTAATTATGGAAATAAGAACAAATAGATATAAACACATTAATTAATAAGAAGTAAAAAGAAAAACAGTGATAGTGAAAACACAATCTGAAAAAGTATATAAGTTGGTAACTATACACTAAAACATGTTCAATATATATATATACCGAATATTCTATTGTACTGAATAGTCCATTGATACTTCCACCATATATGGACAAGTAAATCAATCGATATATAGAGCCCGGTGCTAATCGATTTCTTGTAGAGATGGGCCAAAAAGAACGGAACAGTCTTATTGGAACTGTTCTCTAGAGTTAGTTGTTCTGTTCCGGAACAGTTCACCAGAAATGACTGTTCCGGAACAGTTTGCTGAAGACGGACTCGTTTGAGTCACACATACGCAGTTCACCAGAAATAGAAATGACTGTTCCGGAACAGTTTGCTGAAGACGGACTCGTTTGAGTCACACATACGCAGTTAACTAGAAATAGAAATGACTGTTCCGGAACAGTTTGCTGAAGACGGACTCGTTGAAGACTAACTCGACACACATCCGGCCAATAAACAATGAATAGTTTAAACTAATCCGATTCTTAGTATAATTCACTTTACCATATTACTCATAGTAAATTAACGTTTTGATTTTGTTATTTTATCTACTATTTTTGTTTGTATGTACCTCTTCATCATTATATTAGTTTTCTAAAATATGTATTGAATTTAAACATGGGAACTCATTTTTACAATTTTACTTTCTTGTCTGTTGGGTTATCAATAGACTTTTTCTTTTGTCCAAACAGTTGTATATAAGTATATATGTATTTTATAACTATTCTGAATTCTGCAAATAATAGGCCTGATGTTGTATTATAAAAATAATGTATAGTTTTTATTATATTTGCTGTACTTTCCATGTTTTTTTATTTAGGAAATAATGGTATGTCTTAGTACTATAATTTACTTTACCATATTATTGATGGTAATTTTACGTTTTGATTTTGTTATTTTATCTACTATTTTTGTTTTTCTGTAGCTGTTCATTATTATATTAGTTTTCTAAAATATTTATTGAATTTAAATATGTGAACTAATTTGTACAATGTTACTTTCTTGTCTTTTGGATGATTAATTCATAAATGGATGATTAATTAATTGTCTGGCATTCTCATTTGTCCAACCAGTTTTGTATAATTATAAATGTATTAAAAGCAAGAATTTATCCAAATATGATTGATTTAACCCACTTTAGAAATATAATTGTTTTTTTTTTTTTTTTTTTTTGCAGGGAAATGTTTTTACCCTTAGACTCAGGGTTCCAAACGATTCCGAACACTCAGGCGTTGGATGAATCTAGCTGGTCTTGGTTACAATCTGACTGTTCTTCATAAACTGTTCCGGAACAGCTTTACGGAACAGTTCAATTCCTGGAGTTGTTCCGGTTCCGACTGTTCCGGAAATTAACTGTTCTTGCCCATCTCTAATTTCTTGTGGTCGGAAACCCCTAAAAATATTAAAAATCTTTTAAGCAAAAAATTCATCCACACGAGGCTTGTTTTAGATAATAATAAGATACTTGGTTGACGGGACTGTTTTCCATAAGTTTATAAATGTCAGAACTTAAAATTTTCAAGAAAAAAGGTTCTTTTCAGTTTCTTAAACAATGTTTTCTTCGTTTTTAGAGGTCGTAAAATTGGTAACCTTGTAATCCGCATGAAATGTATAGTTAGGGTACATTAGTTTTATATGATTAAGAAAATGCTGATTTTAAATTGGTAAATTTAAAGTTATTTGAATATAATTAAAATTAATTTAAAACTAATTCGATTACTTACACATATAACAGTAATTTATCGTAATTGCACATTCCATAAGGATTACGTGAACACGTGATGAATTTTACGACTTATCCCTTTCCACTCCAATTACTGGGAACCCAGTTTCCCTATCAGCTCCATTTACTTTTAAGCAAAGATTGCCTACTACATTTGTTCAGTGGGAAAAACATATATCTGATAGTTCCAAAAAGCTGATGTATTTTTTCTTTGTTTCTTCTATGACTAAAGTATAGATTAATATAAAATAAAACATATATTTTTATTTTCAAAATTTTTTAATTATATATATTCATTGGAACAAAATTGAATTTCTAACAAAAAAACGGATTCAAGAAGAATTTTTGAAAAATTTTAAATAGGAAGAATAGTATTTGTTGTTTGTTTTTTGTATCCTTACAAACAAAAAAAAAAATTCATTTTCAAATATTTTGGACTAAATTATACATAAAAAAAAATATATAATTCTAAAACCAAATTTTTTTGAAAAACAACATTTTTACCAAAAAAATTATTTTCACTGCAACTAGTAAACAATTGCTCCGTAAATTTTATTTTATTGCTTAGCAACAGTCAAAACGTACATAATTTAGACCAAATTTGTAAGTAAAGCTTTTTCAATAATTCAAAACATGTTATCAGCTAAAAATATAAACAGACAAAATCTAATAGCCTACCTGCAACGCTCTTTTATTCGACAGGAATCATCGTCGTAAAATAAAAATATTATGAATAAACAGTAAAACAACAACGATAACCTAGCAACAATAATGCGTTTTATAAGCTCATTACGAACGATAACATATGACGGAACAAAGTGAGTGCAGATAGCTGTTGCAGTCAGCCAGCTGTTTACGGAGCAGCCACAGACGACAAACATTACATTTCATGAGGTTTGTTTACCGATACTAAACTCAAACGGTTCCGAAAAAATTCTACAGGTAGCAGCACATATCAAACAACAACCCTAGCGGTCAATAATGTAACTACGTCAGTCTAAATACAATCATAGAACGTTCTTATAGAGACGTCGGGCCCGGCCCGACATTGGAGTTAGTGCGGTAAGTTGCGTGGCGGGGCTGCCCCGCCACTTGAGTGGAAAGGGTTATAGAAGCTAAGAAAATTTTGTTTCAGAAAATTGATGATATTTTTACATTAATATCTTTAATCTATAAAACTTATAGAAAACAGTATTTTCAATCACGTAATAAAATATAAATGCAATGTTAACTTTTTTTTTAGTTAAAAAAGTGTAAAGTTCATGCACATTGAAAACTAGTAAAAATTTGGTGCTTTTGTGTTCCTACTAGGATAACAATTATTAACCACGTGATAAAATGTAATAATGCCATAACACAAAATTAAACGAGCAAAACAATTGTGTTGGATTTTTTATAGGCCTCTTAGTATTCAACCTTCGAACTCAGGTTCAAACATAATTTCTGCACCGGCCTCTGCCACCAATGCCTAGCTACGTCCCTGTGTTTTGTTTGATTGTATGTTTGTTGATAAAACATTCTTTGTGTGTTAGACCACACTTTTTACACTTATTAGTAGTTATAAATTTTAAAGTAAAATTCATGGAAGACATTTCAGAAACTTTTAATATAAATACTGGAGTACGAAAAGATGACGTGTTGTCATTTCTGACATCCTGTATCGTTTTAGACAGAGTAATGGATAGGGTTAGTATACTAAAAAAAGAGATTCAATGGAAACACAAAGAAATGGGGAAACTTAAGTCTAAATACACTGCTTGGTATTCGCAGACGATTTATCAATATTAGCAAATAACAGTTGGCAATATTTGAAAGTTTTTCAAATAAAGTTGGCCCTACGAGAAAACAACATTTATGACACCTAAAATAAACACTAAAAATTAGTCACAAAAATGGCTAAATTTGCCGACTGATATTATTGTAATACCTGGGTAAATTTATTGAACCGACTGACCTAAAAAAAATCAGCTCAAATTGACAAGACTTAAAAAATAGAAAATCTCTAGGCATAACTCAACATTTAAATAATAAAAACATTATATCACGAAATATGAACATCTATATCCGATATTTACTACACCATAGTTAAACCCACAGTTTATGACAGGGAAAATTAGTCATTCAACAAAAAATTTGGATATAATAAAAACAAACAGAAGAGTTCTAGGGTCACGAACTACAGAAGATGGCTACAGAACTTAATATAATCGAAGAGCCCAAAATCACTAAAATGTTTAATTGGATGTCAGAAAAAGACGATTAACATTTTATGGCCACATCAGAAGATTACCTGAAAATAGAATAGTACTTCTACAAATAGTCGAATAGATCATTGAACTGAAATATGGACAACAGAGATAACGAAATACCTGAAGATATAACAATAGCTGAGAACATATTTGACTGAGACATGTACAAAGAAAGAAAATCGGCCATTGGGATTAAATAAAAATTGTTTCCCTATAAAGGGAAATATGGTAATGCCTATAATAACAATAATCCTAATCAATTGTATGAAGCCTCAAGTGAGAAATTACAATATAAATAAAAAAAGCTTGAATACATTATATAAAAATTTAAGTTGAATTTCATACTCTATAAGAATAATACAGAAGACAGTAACATTAGATATTATGATGGGTGAATTTAATTGAAATCTTTTCCAGCCCAACATTCTGATTAAATTCAGGTGTAAATATGACAGTGATTTTGTAATATTTGGATTGAAGTTTGTTTAATTTTAGATTGGAATTTGGTTGATACTAAGCTCTTTTTTAATTTAGATTTTTGCCAACTTTAATAATAGATGGCAACTGTTCAGTTCTGTGCTCCTTGGCGTTTTCTTAAATAAGTATTTTTAGTATTGAATAGCTGAACAGGCTCCGATTTACTAATGGGCAGACAATTTTTGGAGATTATTTTATTATTTCCAGAATATTAGAAAAAAAGGAACAACACAACAAACTTGCGTACACCTTGTAAGAAATCTGATTACAAGCAACTGTCTACAGCTGTAGCGTAGCGTTCAGCATATTATGGTGGAGCCAGTGAGAACAGTATTCAGATAGAGAGGACATGGCCTGTACGCCGTGTACATTAGAGGTATGGCAAGATCCACCATCTTGGTCCGCGACTCAGGAAAACAGTGCTCCGACCCTACACTCGTGGCAATGTTCTCCCACCAATAACACAAACATTTAATACGCTTATTGTGGAGCTAAAAACTTAACATGTTAACAGTGCAAATTATCTGGACACTTTCAAGCGAAAAAAACTTAAATAGGATATACATAACTTATAATTAATGAGTTAACATTAAAAGTATTGTAGTTTTCCATTTTGACAAAAAAAAAAAAAAAAAAAAAACAATAAAAGTCGGCTGCTAACTTTTTTATTGTTTGGTCAAAGAAGTTTGACAAGCGGCAAAGTTATAAAGGAGATATTGAATTTAACATAAAAAAATTAAAAAGAAAGTGCAGGTTGATCCTCATTGCTTATTACTTATTGCGCTAGAGCGTCAACGTTTTTGCAGTCCTGTCATGCCGCAGGTCTCAATGAGCACATAATGGTGTATAGGGATCATTTAGTTATATATATTTTTTATATTTATGAATTGTTATTGTCTAATTTAAATGCTAATCTTAATTGTTTAAGAGTCTTAAATGTTCACCTACTGTCTCAAATGTTTCGGAACTTTATTCAGACTTCAAAGAATATTATACAAGTTGATTTTTAATCTTTATGTTGTTGAACTCATTTTTATTGCTAATTTCAACAAATATGTGACATTATAATTGATTTACACACTAAACAATAAAAATAATGTAATGTAATTGTAGTTTAATAAGTTAATCTCTGCACTATTCCATTACAATTTACCTTCCATTACAAAATCATAGTTGGTATTTGAAAATGACGAGTCAAACGTATAATTGTATGTTTTATTTTAGTATTGCTTACTACAAAACAATAGAAATGATATTATCAACTGGCTAAAAAATTAAATAGTAATTCTAAATAACAATCTAGCAAAATAGAACTGGCGAGTTAATTTAAAAAAAAGAACTTTCAATGAGTCTGGCAAGATATAAAAACTAATAAAACTGTCCGGCAATTGGGGTAACATTTTTTATAGGTTCTCAAGTAACTTGAATATAATTCAGCTTAAAAAAAATGCATGATAACACTTTTTACTAAAATTACACTTTTATTTCACAAAAAACTGCACAAATATCAAATATAAAACGTCAATTGTACCACTTATTTTTTTAGACACAAATAGATTTCTCATCTAATGTTGAATCTCAAAATATCAGTTGTTTTTATAATCCATTGTGGAGCGCTAGTGTAGTCCCATATAAATGTAATGCAGTTTAAACCAGCTGTGGTTGCGAGCCTCAATAACTAACAAAATTACAGGCACAAATATTCCTATTATATGGAATATCTATTGTAGGTTGTATATAATCAAGGGTTGTACCAACAAATAAAATTGTTCAATACATCACTAAATGACAGATGATTCACAGTTAAAGATCGCAGTCGATTAAGTGCCGTATCTCACTCGCACCCGCTTGAACAGTTGTTACCTCATGCTCGCACCTACAGCGAACTTTTCAATGTGTCTGGTAAGATATAAGAACTATTAAAACTGTCCGGCTTTTGAGGTAACATTTTTGTATAGGTCTCAAGTAACATATATAAAATTTAGCCTTTATACTATAACGAAAGTATAATCATAATTTATTAAAGTTTAGGGGTGTCTGGCAGGGGGTAGCAACTACCATAAGTGTCCGGCAATGAATGGTGATATTTCTAAGGTTATCTTGAAGAAAAAATAAAGAAATTGAGCTTTATACTTTAACAAATTTTTGGTACTATTTTGCACACCTTTACTACCTGATACCTACCCAAGTAACCACAACCTAAACTTTGTCGCTGGTCGTTCCTACCTGTATAGGCGATATGCACTGAAAAACTATCAGATTTTATAAAATAGCGAAGGTCTGGCTGTTGTGGGCTCTTGATTACACCCATGGTGGAAGACAGCTGAGTGATGGAACAATCTCCTCTACTGCTGAAACCCCTATAAGGGGTAAATATATCATGCGTCACTTTCTGTATGGCCCAATTTTATAATTTACTAGACTAATATTAATAGAGCCAAATTAACAACAAAATCAAGATACTACATTTGTTTAACATGCTGATTCAGTGAAATGTTGCTTCACCAATTAAATTTAAGCAAAAATCAGTCTGAAGTAGTTTTTCAAACCAATAAATTAGGTTATTTTAGGGGTGTTAATGTTATTTACTGCCTTTTTTCCAATTTCAAACTATCAATTAAGAGACAAAAAACATATGTCTAAGCATACCTGAGGCATAAATAGTCCCATCTGACAAGATTTAGCTCAATTCCATAAATGAATTTGAAAAGTTCTCTCAACACATACAAGCATAAAATGAACACATATATAAAAAAATAAAAACAGAATGTCGTAAGATATGTAGATAAATTAACAAGGGAGTGCTTAACAGAAAGCAACAGGGTAAAAGTATAAGAAAACACTTATTATCGAAGTGTATTTTATATCGTTATACAAATACAACAGGAAAACGAATAAAAAAAGTGATGAGAACAATAACATTAAATGATATAAAAAAAAACTGGTAAGTGATAAAAAAAAAAAAAAAAAATAATAAATAAATTAAAGCTGTAAATTTTGATACTAAAAAACTACATAGTTTTTAACTGCACCATAAGTTACAAATATACAAACCAATCACAGATTAAACAATTCTGCTTAACAGTGTCCGCAATAATTGATAATTGTCTATAAGTTAAACTGTATTGTACTGATGTTTAAATGACACTTCATCAGTGAAATAAACAGTACTGATTTTTTTTTCGTATTTAGGTTCTTTCTTTGGCACATAAAAACTGAATGAGGTAAGAGTCTCAAGTGCGGATATTTGAGCTCAGAAAGAAACCTGTAATCCACTGATGGCCAGGTACAAATAATATACTTCAAGATTATTATTTTAAATAACTAACGAACCACAAGATGTCAGCAGATTAGTCTGCTTTACAAGGATTAAAGTTTAAGTGCTTGTTCAACACTGTCGAAACTATTCACTCAGTGATCCTTCACAGTTTAACACAACTTCACTGTAAAAAGTAATAAAAAAGAAACACAATAATAAAACACGGTGTTTTACTGTTCAACATTAGTAAAAAGGTAACTCTAGCGAGGTTCAATACACTCTGCGAACGCTCTTCATTAAGTGCACTGGAATGAAAGCTGATGTAAACAGGAAGTTAGCGAGGTGCGCCGCCTCCACGTTGGGAAAAGCCTCCTCCAGGTCGCATGCCTCCACCACCTCGTGTGAAGCCTCCTCGCTGACCTCCACGTGTTAGTGAGCCTCTCATGCCACCCATTGGAACTGGTCTAACTCCTCCTCGGCCACCACCATCAGTCTTGGGCTTAGTCTTTTTCTCTTCCACGTTCAACTTCACTCCATTCTCACTGGGAAAGTAGATAGGCTGAAAAAACAATAATATATAAATTTTTGGCTAATAATATCTTTATTTGTCTTCAAAACTTTGACAGTCAACCATTGACAAAGTCATTGGTTCAGCTAAAAGCTAAGTCAAAATGATTTTACACATTATTATCTCCTTAAAATGAATGTAAATAAAATATAAAAATCATATTTCCATTACTGTTGTCATTGAATCAAAAACATTATGACTAAATCAATAAAATAGAACTCTTTGTAGTATTATTACAGTTTCAAATAACTAATGAAGTAATTAGTAAAAATAGTATAAAAAGGAAATAAATAAGAATATAAACAAGATAAATTACAAACGTTGTATAAAGTTACTGTAAAAAAGATAGGTTACTAATGTTAAAAAACTCGTCAAATAGAATGGATTGTTAAGTTACCAACAGTAAGTAAAATTTATTCTTATATTGGTTCAAGTTATATATCTATCATAGGTTTGAGGACGTTATATACCCTAACAGACAAAAACGTCCTCTGTAAGGCCTTATGTAAGGATTTATTGAGGCAACAATACTTGAAAACTACGTTATTTTTATTTCGAGTGTTCTAACTATGGTTGTCATAATTAAAATTTAGAAATTCTGAGTGTTTAAGTATATACAATTTTAAGTTGTATAAGTACAAGTTAATTACAGTCTGAATTTGCAAATTTATAAAGTAGTTTACAGTGGTCTCGATAATGTATGTCAGCCATGATACTTATTATTTTCTTCTGGAGAACTAAGATGTCATTTTGGTGTAATCACCCCAAAGAATCAATCCATATCTTCAAATAAATTCAAATAACCCAAAATAAGCACTCTATAAAATATTGTTTGGTATTATCACAATGAGACACCTCATAAGATAAATGATATGTGAAAATCTGCTGCTTACATATAACATGAGAGTTTCATTTAAGTTAATTATAAACGTAAATACCCAAAACACTGTAGAATTTAACTGGACTTTTCAGTTAACTGAAATTTCAGCTAACAATTTTTAAATCATTTTTTGATTTTAATATAATATGTTTGGTTTGTCCTTGCTAGTAAAAATCCGTTAGAGTAAAATTAATTTATCAAATAGCACATTGTTTCGCTAACTAAATTTTCCAAAACATCCATGTTTATACTGATATTAAAAAGATGTTCTGTCATCTGTACATAATATAATATTTTATTTCAATACTAATGGTAAATGATAAATAAATATTAAGAATAAAAGGGGTCCAAGGACAGAGCCCTGAGGAACATCTCACTGTAGAACAGCTTCTTCTAACCAGTTTCCATCTACTTCTTTTCTACTTGTCAATCTACTGCTTTCTACTTTGTCTTCGATTTGTCAAATAAGATTGAATAAAATTTAGCATGGAGCCTTGGAAGTCATAATATTTTTATTTAATTAAGAGTTATCTCAAATCAACACAGTCAAAAGCCTTGCTCAGGTCACTGGTGACATTAGGCTATGGATGATAGACTTATTACTATTTCAACTTCATTTCAAGTTTTAAAAAAGCTTTTGATTGTGTTATCATCTATGGCTGCTTATTTAATTACAAATGTCTGTTTCTTTTGTGATTAACTGAATATAGTCGTATATTACAGACCGACCAACTTGTTATGGCAAGGGATGCGGAGTCAGACTGGAGGCTCATCTCATATGAAAGATCCCATGGGATCCGTTCTTGGTCCTTGGTTATTTTCCCTCAACACCAACTATGTTACTGACATTATTTTCATGCAAAGTTCTACTTGTACGCTTATTTATTTATTTCATTTACTTGGTACAGTAAACCAGTTCTTCCACGTATCAGTTCTTTGAATGCTTGGATGATCACCAAAATTTAAATAATTTTGCTTTTGCAGCATTAAATTTAAATATCATTAAAATAAATGAACTATTTTAAATTGTTTTAACAATTAGAAAACAAACAAAACCAGTAACATAATATAAATTAACAAATAAATAACCAATCATCAATATAACAAATCCAACAACGAATGAAGCGCAACTACTATACAAATTGATAAACATGGAAATATAATGAACAGACCGCCGTGGTGGCTCAGTGGTTAAGGCTTCGGAATGCGAAGGCCCAACCACTGAGCCACCCACTGAGCAAGGCCCAAGGTTCGAATCCCCACTGAGCCAACGACCGGTACTTCACTCGTTGAATAAAGTTCACGCAAGGCTTGCAAGCCCATGTTAACTGGCAAGTGAAGTAAATAAGAAAAAAAAAAAACCACAGGACAGTACACATCATTTAAAAGACAAAAGTACTTTGATAATGGGGAGGTGGTGTAAGCTCAGAGAGGTCCACCACAAATCTGATTATTAGCTGATGACTTATGTACAATCATTTTTCTATTAAAAAAAAAAAAAAAAAAAATGCTTCTGTATCTTACTTTACTAAAACTGAATAACTACGAACTATTATCATTTGCCAAATAATCAAAAACTCTTTTTGGTATACAATAAATTTTACTAGGCAACTGCTAGATGGGTTCCACTCAAGATTTAATTCCTAATAAAGGTAAAGGAATGGATTTATAAGAGAACGATGAGGGGCCAGGGAATTAATAAAAATAATGACTTTTATTCCTTTAAGTTACAAAACTTGTACACAAAAATGATTCTTGAATAAAACTAACCACTGTATCAAGTACTGTGATTAGTGAAAGATAACAAATAAAAGGACAAAATATTATCAAGAATAATAACAGTCTGATTCACTGATAAGGACATATGATGTGCCTAACTGCTCTGATAATTATTTGATAGTAAGTGAATAATACAACTAAAATTTACATCTACTTGCTCGTATAATAATTTAGAATATAAAAGACATTTTATGCTAATACAAAATTGTACTGTTTAACTTTGTTTAAAAGTTAAATAAACGAGAAAGTGTTTTCCCATTTAAATAAATAAAAACAATCTTTAAAAATAACAAAAACATAGTCTAATCTACATACTTACACAACTTAACTAGTACAAAATTATATAATACATAAGAATTAACTATAACCCTTTTCAAAATTGAATAAATAGATGAGTTAGAAAGATTTAAACTTCATAACTAGTGATAGAGCTTTAAATTAATCTATTTAGCAAGAAATCTAATTCTTCTAAAAAGCCAGTTCTTAATTTCCCCACAAAAAGATTTTGAGCTCTTAATATCTTTTAATTTTGGTGGGACTTTGTTAAACAAATGAGGTCCCAGATATGAAAATGAACGTCAGAAAGCATATTTTCGAACTTTAGGCTTTATAATAGTGCCCCTCTGTATTTTCTTGTGAAGTATTGTTTTTGTGTAATATTATGGTTGCCACTTCTAATAAAGAATAATCGCAATACTTTACATATGAACAAATATTGTACCGGGAAAATGTTTAGCTGTCGATAAAGTGAATAGAAGGAGTCTGTTTTCTCTTTTTCAAAATTATACGAAAGAAAGTATTTTGCGTGGTTCTTATAACATTTACTATTGATTTGGCTGCTGAGCCCCAGCAAATAATGCCAAATTGTAAACTGGAGTGTATTAGTGCATGATATTGTGTAAACAACAATTTCACACCACAAACGTTTCTTAACCCTTTTAGGACTGCACACACAAAAATGGATTTTTTGGGGCGAATACTTTTTTAGATATGTGATATGAGACCCTGGCCTACTGAAAAAGACTGCAGCAAATTAGAGGTTTTAATAGGCATTTACAAAAACATTTATATTATTACTAAAAATAGGAATATCAGCAAGTTTTACGTATTGCTTTATGGACAATAAGAAAATAATGAAATATTATCCTTTTTTATACATACAATTGTCATTTGATATATATATATATGAAAAAAATAAAAACAGCAACCTTTTTATTTTTGACATATAGCAAAATAACTAAAAATATTTTGACTGTTGGAAACCTCTTATTTATGTTTCAAATGCATTCCTTTAGCTTAGTATCAAATTTCATGACATTTAGCTGAGAAATAAAGAAAAAATTGTAAAAATGTAAAGTTTTGCTTTATACTCATGCTTGATATATGTACTATTATTACAAATGAAAAATAAATCTAACATGCTGTAAAATTATTAGGCCTACTAAGTTCCTCCAAAAGATGAAATTTTGTATTTCACATTTTGAATATATGTCAGCCAATTATTTACACTACTTAACATTTTTAGTGGTGTATTCTATTCCAATTCATATTTATTCTCACACAATGAAAATAGTTAAATTATTATACTATAGAAAATAATATATAAAACAACACTACAAACAAAAAACTGTTCAATTAATAACATAAGCACAATAACCAAAACACATACATAAACAAACAACTCCTTCACTAGAATGATGCCTGAAAAGAGATCGGCAGGGGAACAGCCGTCTTGAAAACAGCTGATGAATAAACTTTATTTTATCGAATATTCTCAACAGTCTGGGCTGCCAACGAATATAAAATAATAAGTTCACCTCTTCTAGATTCTGTTTCTTGCAAAAATAGCCTAAAATATGAGCAGTTATTTTGCGAAATTAATTTTGCGCCCGTAATTTTACCGATTTCCGGTACAATTACGGGCGGGCGGGTTATGGCCCGCTCTGCCGGTTTCGTACGGCTGTGTGCGGGCCTGCATCATCTTTTTCGCAACTTGTGTGCGGGTGACAATTCACCTCGCTTCGTCCTAAAAGGATTTAAAAGTAAAACTTTCGTACATTACTTCTGCACCTGATTTTGCAAAATGAAATTATGTTTCTTCAAACTCATTTTTTGGTCAAAGTATAAGCCTAAGTATTTTAAATTACTAACGTCCTATTTCTATACAGTTACAAGAATTAAAATCTATGCACATTTTACTATCATATTTTACAGCTTTTATAAGACAGTCTGTAAAAACCGTCTCTGCACATGTCTCTTCATTCCAGCCAACTCACAACAGTCGGATCTTGTCCCAGCATCACTCTACTACGTATATGACTCAAATATAATTAATTATTGGATTTAAATTTATAATAAATATTGTTTTCATAAAATTAATTGGTTTTAAAATTCTGTGCAATCAACCTAATTTACCCTAGATCCAGGACACTAGAAAAAGTGTGTTCTGAGACACTGTTTCGTGTGCGCTGTGAGCCTTTTAAAATCGCTAAAAAATAGTAAACGAATCCGTATACAATAAAACTGCATATAGTTTTTTTTTCTCATGAATCATACTTTTATATAAAATCATTATAGTTGGGGCAAAACTACTGTAAATAATTTATATTGCATAAAGAGTGAAAATTTTCAATGTATGCACATCATATTTTTGTAACTTGCAACCCTTATAGCTTAATTAAATACAACATTTTTAGGAAAATCCCAAATTAGCATAAATGTACCTATTTAGTTGCCAAATACTAATAACTAATCATAGTTTCAATAGAAATATAAAATAATTTGTTGGGAATAATTTTATTAGAAAAAAATAAAGTTGAGAATGTTGTAGTACTAAAGTGTTATATATTGTATACACATATGTGAAAGCAATAAAATTATAAAAAAAATGTTTGTTTTATAGGGAATAATATGTAGGCCTAGTATAGACTACATAAGTGTTTTTTACTTCGAAATAAGTGTAAACATTTATAAGTGTAAGTGTATATTTTTTTATACACAAAAAAAACAAAAATTTTTTTACATGAAAAACAAAACTTTTACAAAATTCCTTAAATTATATCTAGATATAGTATTAGATTATTTTGAAGTGTATATATTCAGGAAGTAAATTTTATTCTGGACAAGAATCATCTTTCAAAATAGAAATTGGATTTTTTAGAAATTTACAAGCGGAACATGTATTTTGAACTAACTAGAAAAACAACTAAGTTCAAACGCATATAAAAACATTTTTAGGATTGTTTCTATATATTTTATTGTACAATACATTCTCCAGAGTAAATAATGTATAATTTGTTAAAGTTTATTTCAAAATAAATGTTGTAATTAAAAAAAAAAATCAAATTACGCTTCAGCCTATATCAAATTGTGAACTAATTATACTAAATATATACATTTTGTTGTTTTAAATAAACAAATCAAAAGTAAATTATTAATAAATTTATATTTGTTTATAATTTAATTAAATTGAGTGAATAATAAACAATAGTAAATTACTTTATTAATGGATGTGAGTTAAAACATAATGTAAATTATTGTGTTTTCAACTTCTTTATCCCGATACGATAACAATTCTTCCTTACTATTTTATAAACATAAGTTAAATTTTCTCATGTATTTTGGTATTTTATTGTAGCCTATTATTATATCAACTGAAATAAGTTGTTGTGCTTATAATAACCTCATAAGCTACTGTAAATTCAAGTCACCACAATAAGGTGGGTAAGTGTCTACGTAGTCATCGGCCCCTTCCATTTAAGTTTAAGTTAAAACTTTGGAAGGCCAGTTGACTCGGTTACTACTTTTAAGACGGGAAATTTCAATCTCAATTAGTTAATTTTGCTTAGTCCCAGCGTTTGGTCTTTAGATTGGTTGTACTTATAGTCCGAATACTAACTTTATTTGCTGTCAAACTAAAAATAAGTAAGCAATAACTTTCAAACTAATTCTATAGTGTCCACCGTGTTATATTCTTGAAGAAAAAAATCATGCTGGAGATTTTGCTTACAATAATATGCTGTAATATAAAGTGCAGTGTTTGAGAAGAAACCCATTATTTTTTATTTTATTGATATTTCATATTTTTATGATTTTTTAAAAAAGGCTTGCAATGTGCAGAAATTAGTGGGGTACCGTTAGAAGTTTTGTATTAGCACAGGTCTAGGGCTAAACAGTACCATAACTGTCTTTTACGTAATTTTCATAAAAAGTTGATACAAGTGTTTTTCATATTCTTAAATATATTGCAAGTGTGTTTTCTTACATGATGAAAACAAAAAGAATAATATTCAAGGGCAAGCAAGATTGATTTAAAAGAAGGGTGGTATGCAAACATGTCTTTTTTCTTATCACGTTAAGCGATAAAAAAGGTCAATGTATACATAAATAGAAAACAAATAGTTTAATCAGACTGCCACTTGTTTTTCTTATAGTGTTTCATTAATACTCGTAAATGAAACATTAACACATATTATAAACACAATTAATCTTTTGTCATTTAGCTGAACATAGAATTTAATTATGCTTATTTTAATGACTATCCATAATTTAGTTTTCTTGTTTCACAAAATTGTTAAAACAATATCACGTTTCATGTTTAATAAAATATTTTACATAAAATTATTATCAAGTTTTAGTGATATATTTTAAAATATAATGATTATTAAGCAAACGGTTTTCATTTTATAAGGTTATTTTTGCAGGTTATCAAATTATCATGTTAGTATAATTATTACTCTCGTTTATTGGTAATTTTATTATTATTATTATTTAAAAATAGTTTTTTTATATTATTGTGATTTAAATGAAAATCTGTCCTCAGGTGACAATCTATGGTTGAATGACAAATTGAATACAACATTGATATTTTGATATAACATATATAAAATAAAATATAGAAACTCTATTTTCATTTATTTTTACTAGAGATATCTTAATATGTTTCAAATTCAAATTCCATTTATTGTCATAAAACTACATAGCATTGACAACGTCACAATACAAGCACATAAATGCTAAGTCAAAGATTCTTAACACTACACAAGTAAATCTAATAAAATATAGCAGTGAGGATTACAATGTACTAACTTAAAATGAATTAAAAGTCAAAAATATTTGTACTAAAAAATTCGTCAAGTGAATAAAAAGGGTGCTTTAGTAGCCAGTTAAATAATTTATTACAGAAAGTTTTTTTGGGATACATATTGAATAAATGGATTAATTTGTTATAGACTCTGATTGAAATTATATTGTGGCTGTTCAATGTTTTACTCAATCTAAAAAAATTAATTTTAGCTTGATCTTTGGTCCTAGTGCTATATTGATGTGAACTTTGTTTAATAATACCAGGAGTTCTTAACACATACAAAAACAAATCGAAGATGTAAATATTAATAACAGTGAGGATATTTAATTTCAAATATAAGGGTTTGCAGTGCTCTACAGGTCCTGCATTTGAAATAGCTCTAATAGCTTTTTTTTTGCAAAAGTAAAATTTCATCTATCCTACTGCAGTTCCCATAAAAAATTAATCCATATCTAAATATAGACTGGAAATATGCAAAATAAGCTGATCTGATATAATTTTGGTGTACAGAATGAGACAATCGTTTTAATAAATAAATTACCCTAGATAATTTAATACTAATATAATCAATGTGTGATCCCCAGGAAAGTGTTTTATCTACAAACATTCCTAAAAATTTTACATGGTCATCAGGATTATTTTTCAAGAAGCGTTCATCAACAGGTCTTAGAGAAAAAGTAACTTTTTTAGTTTTTTCTTCATTTAAGAGAAATCCATTTGATTTAAACCAGTCAGATGCATTTTTAAGAGTATTTTCACAGAGAGATTTTAGTTGTTCAAGATTAGAATTAGAATTAAAAAATGTTGAATCATCCGCATAAAGAAAAGTTTTAGTCCTCACAAAGCTTGGGAGGTCATTAATACTAATTACAAATAATAGTGGTCCCAGGACCAATCCCTGGGGGACACCTTGTGTGACTTGTATTTCCTGGGACCACTCACCGTCCACAAAAACTTTTTGCTTACGATTACAAAAATAGGAACTAAAAAATTTAAGTTGCCTGCCTGAGATACCGTAATGGTTTAATTTCATTAATAATTCAGAATGATTTACACAATCAAACGCTTTGCTCAGGTCACAGAATGTGGCCTGAGCAAATGTTTTATTTTCAAAAGCTGATAACACTTCACGAACCAGCATATCTACAGCGTCAGATGAAGTACATTTTCAAAGTACTTCATCAATTTTTACTTCAGTACCGTAATGTATTGGGCCTGTGTTGAGTTACAGTTCCCTTTAGTTCTCACACATTTTATAAATATTACTGTGCTACCATAACCCGTAAATTTAAGCATTAAATTACTTTTTAAGTGTTGTTAGCCAACTGTATAACTAATTGACAATCCATATTCGCCCATTACTTGATGTTGGACTATGTATTATATATTTTTTGTTTTCTGTTTATTGTATGGCTTATCTCGGAGTTACAGTGAATAAATAAACTAACTTTATTTCATGTTACATCCTTTTTTATTGTCTGTATTGTCTTTGTTGAACTGTATTGTCTTCATATAAATAGCTTTTAAAAAAATCAAAATGTTACATTTAACAGACCCATTTTTAATGTATGGAATATTTATACAAGTAAATCATTTCAAAATGATCAATATATCCTCATTACATTTCAATCTTTTAATGTTCTAATTTCAATGTTGGCTAAAATTGTAAAATAGTGTTAACGTAATTGGAAATGAGTTCTCCGTTTAGACGTGTTGAGATTGTCAACAGAGGCGTGGCAGTCGCTGATGCCTCACTAACGCGATCTACGTCAGGGCACCCAACCAACTGAAAGGCGCCCTGACAAAAACGTGCACGCTTTGATACATGGGAGTGCAGTATCTCTATACTTACTTGATCTATGCTTAAACTATCATTATAATACCATCAAATTCCACCTGCTCTGTATGTATAATTAAAATTGGCTTTTACATTATAACCTGGAATTTTTAAGAGATATATTTCCTCACTCTGAATCTATATTTCTGACAAAATTGATGAATCTATTTTAACTTGTAATTGTTGCAATTCAAACAGCATAGGATCAAAACTCCTTCTCATACTCCTTTTGATGGTCCTTCTCATAATACACTGTACGTGTATGGGTGGGCGGGTGGGTTAATACACTGTACGTGTATGGGTGGGCGGGTGAGTTAATACGCTGTACGTGTATGAGTGGGTGGGTGAGTTAATACACTGTACGTGTATGAGTGGGCGGGTGAGTTAATACACTGTTCGTGTATGTGTGGGCGGGACCATTACTACTCACGGGTGGTTACCGTGAAATCCATTTGGGTGTATGACAAAGTCGGACTCTAGGCTATTATAGGTTTTTATATATCCTTTTTCCTGAATCATGTTATTAGCCTACTTAACCCTTTTAGTGCCAGACAGTTTTTTGGGGTACTTACGAAAAATGCCAACCCATTTTCATAAAGGGTGTGCGAAGAATGCCAGGCCACTTTAGGCCATTTTGACATATTTTGTTAAAACATTCATAGCTCTCTTATTTGTTATTATAAATTAACAAATGGGGTCTTGTTTTGTTCGTAATAATATGTTTGTAGTAAAGAAAATATAATTTTGAGTTATTTACAAGATTAAAAAAAATTATATTACAAAAAGTTTCAAAAAGTTTTTTTTCTTTTTATTTTTTCAAGTTTGAACATAAATTACTACTTTTTGTATAAACTAAACCACAGTATTAAAATATAGAGACTAATCTACATATAATTGTAAGTACACATACAAAAATTAAAACACTTACATTCAAAAACATAGTAGATATAAAAATCTTTGAAAAAACATGTAGGCCTGATTATCCAAAATTGGTAAAAACGTCAGATAAACAGCTGTTATTACGTCATGACAACGATCAGTAGAGTAATAATTTTGTTGTTGCCATATGGCATATTGTCTTCAATCCCTATGTCAAGTTTGAAAGCATTCGGTCGACAAATAAAATTACAATATAATAAAAACTTGACGTGCGCCCATAGCGCACGTCGGCAGTTTTAGCGGGACCGAGAGGCGTGCGCTCACGGCGCACGTCGGCATTTTTCGAACAAACTCTGACGTGCGCTCGCGGCGCACGTCGGCATTAAAAGGGTTAAACAAGACATCAAAATCTCCCATTGTATTTACCGTGTACTTTGTCTCCTTCCTTTTTCTTAACAAAACAATTTCCATCTTTAACCCATGCAAACTTCATATTTTTTTCACGACACTTCTGTTTGAGTTGACCAAGGAATTTTTTGTTCTGTGGTGAAAGATGTTCATTCACGTAAATGTACTGCTCCTTGGGGAACGCAGAGTTGACTTCATTTGCTGACAAAGTCTTCTTTTTTCTGAAGGATACAATCCAAGTGTCTCTCTGCATTTGGCCTTGAAACTGGATGATGGGAGGCACCCTTTTGGTGTTGTAGATGGGAACTCTGTGCACCGCTGTTACATCGCCCACTCAGCTCTTCGCTCAGAGCTTTACTGACGTCCTTCAGCAAAGTGAAGCTGTCCTCGTTGGTTGTCTGTGGTATTCCGCTTATCTCCAGATTATTTCGACGTGTGTACTGCTCGAGGTTCCTTAATCTATCTTTTAAGTCGTACACTTCCTCATTTAACTTTTTATTCTGCTCAAGTAGAAATTTGTTTTGTTTCCTTATCGCAGCATATTCCTCTCTCAGCTTAGAAGTAAGTTCATTTGACTTATCACCACTAACTAATAAGAACTGAACAGTTGTTCTGAAATTCTCAAACTGCGAAGCATAGTTTTTAAGATTGCTAGATACCTCTCTTTTAAACAATTCTATTACTGAGAGCATTCTTTTGTCAATATTGTAGTAGACGAAGATGAAGACTTATTACTACTTGCAGATGAGGAAGCATCCTTTTTACATGCATTACACTTAAAGTCCTTCAGGTTTGTTCTGGTAGCGACGCTATCAGCCTTTACACACGGAATGTGGAAAGGAGTGGTACAGACACTACATATTAACGATATTCGTGTTACTTTGAAGACACTCTTTAGCACATACGTCGCAGCTCACCGACATATTAACAAATTATTATAAAATACACTGTGATTAAACTGGCAACTACAACAGTAAAGCAACAACAACTTGGCCTGGAACTGGATAAAACCACCTGTGTACGCACACGTGTTATCTGCTTGGCTGCTAGAGCTGGACTGATGAATTAAAACCTTAATTAGGCCATAATTAAATAGAAACCACACTACCCTTATGGACAACTAGCACTTAGGCCCTTCTCTACTTTCTTGGCTGCATTACAATGAAACAGGAACATGTGCGACACTAAATTCAAATAGGACAGGTGTTCCCTGCTTACATAAAAAGATTTAACACAATTGATGTATTGATGTTAAGCATAATGATAAAATTAAATCAGTTATATAGCGTGAATGTAAATATCCAGTTCATTAACTGTAGAAATGAATAATGAAAATACTAGATTAAGGAGAAAAATGTAAAGCCTAAGGCCCTTTTTATGCAGAGACGCGTGTAATATAGAAGGACTGCATTGTAGGTTCTTTTGTGCACTGCGCCTGACGCATTGTTTAAATTGTTATTCAGCTATGTTACGCCACAGTACAGTTATCAAAACCAGATTAATTTGACAGGTGACTGAAGTGAAAATTAATTCTATTACAAAAAGTAGCACTGTGTCAGGTGCAAATGTATGTGTAGCGAAAAAAAAGAAAATTTGATGAACTTAAAAATAAACTTTCTATCGCCTCTATCCTATGCTTGTAGGAGAAAGCAAACATTCTTAAAACTATTAACTGATTCTAGGTTTATTTTTTAAACACTTTCCTTTGATGTTTCTTGAACTTAGCAAGAACAGGAATTTTTCTAGTTCAATTATGCTTTGTACTGAAACAATTAGATTTTGTTTAACTTTCCAGGCTATATAGAAAAAATTTATTAAAAAAAAATAATGATAAAAATACAATATTAAATGGTGTGCTTGGTACTTTGCAGAGACTCTGCAAATCTCAGTTGATTCTTTCTACTTATCTTCAAACTACAGCAGTTTATGAAAGTTCTATTAAAATATTACATGAAACACAACTTACCCTTGCATTGAGTACTGCCTGGACAGTCTGGACACTCTCGAAGATTATAAATCCATAGTTGGGTACTTTGTTTCCATTCTGGCCCTTCATGCTGGATTTGCTCATGATTCGTAAGTCTACAATGGTGCCAAATTCTCGGAATAGGTCCTAAGAAAAATTTAGGTAAGTATTAAATGCTGAGTTAAGTATTTTGTAAAGTCTCTAATGCATATATAGTTATAATATCACAACAATCAGTAACCTATATATATATATATATATATATATATATATATATATATATATATTCACTTACGTGTATTGTAAGATAGAAATTATATACAACAAAAAATAAATATTAATAAAAATTTAAATCATAAAGTAAAAGTGGCCCTCCAAATATTACAGTGCGTTTATTATTACCATTTGTGGTAACAAAACGCCAATTAAAACGGAGTCAACCAATCGGAAGACGACACAGGTGGCAAGTGACAGCAGGTCGGTGACGATCCGGAGAGGTTCGATGTGGACAGCCCAAGATAGTTTCGGCAGGTGAAAAGAGCTAGTAGTATTGAAGTGCCGGCCATAGTAGGAAGTCGATCGAACATAACATGTAAGACCTTGTATATTCTATATTTTAAAATATTGGCATCAATTGTATGATTTGATAATGTTATAAAGTTTTCTAAATTTGTATCTTAATTCGGTAATGTTTGATTGATGACTTATACAACAACAACAACAAATATTTAATTAGTAATGTAATGTAATTAAAATTTTTGAAACTATTTCCAATTTCATGTCTGGATTGATCCTCCGATGTAAATATTTTCTCATAAATTTTTCTAGTAATAATTAACTTGTGAAACTTGTACAAGGTAGTCTTCTCGAGAATGAATCTCTAAATTTATGTAATTTGAATTTAAGTATGTAACTTATTTAGGCATTTTCTAAAAGTAATTAACTCCTGCTAAATGTTTGATTAGCTTATTAAATGAGAATTTGTAATCTGAACTTCTGAACTGGATTGTGTAAATTATTGTGTAAAGGCCTTGTATAAAAAAATTATAATAATATACTTCTATTCTCGGGAGGCAGCAACTTAAAGACAAATACATTATCAGATTTTTAATATGTCAAGTTAAGTATGCATGTCGAAATCAACGGACATTCTGCTTGATATTTTGAATTCATTGTGAGTACTTTTTTCTCACTATACTAAGGCCTTACGCCCCAGGGAAAAGTCAAACGTAAATTGGCTCAAGTTAACTTAAGTTATAAATAATTATATTGTTAATAGATTTTCACAGGATCCAACAAATCAAAATTTGTCTACAATAAAACTTACAGTATTAATTAGTCAATCTGTTCACTAGACGACACGTTTCAAATCAAAAGATTCATCATCAGGTTATTTGTCTCTATTTAAATGAACTTGAAACTTATTTTATATAAAGTTCACACACTTAAAAAATATATTATGGCACACACTTATATAGTTCTGTGGGCGATTGATGAACAAGAACTGGAATATAGCTAGCTGTCACTTGGGCCAGGTGCTGCTGAGCTCTGCAGTTTAATCAAGGGGAAGGGCGGAGACTGTACTGCTAACATTGGCACGCAAGGGTCGATGACACTCAGTGTGGCTTACGTGGTAGGGTGGTAAATATTTTTTGTCCTTGAGCATCCATTGACTCACAAGGTTGACGACTGACAGTGTGACCTGTGTTGGACAGTAGTGGACGCGCTTCTGAAGCATTCGGACATGTTTAATTGGCTGTCAGAAAGGAATATTGCACTCAATCAACAATATTAAAGCCTCAGCTTTACAAAATTATATTGGAACATAATCTTCGTTATGAAAAATATGAATTGAATGAGGTCATATTTAATGAAGGTCGTTAGTTAAAGAAGGTCATAGTGTTTTATGGCTTTCCCCTTATCATCCGGATTTAAACCCGATAGAGATGATTTGGATGGTCGTAAAATACTTTGTTGCTTCCCACAACACAACGTTTAAAATGTTTGACGTGAAAAAAATCTGTTAAGAAAAATTCAATGCGATTTCATCTGAGGATTGGAAGGCACTGAGGTCCTATCCAATTCATGTAAAAAACACTGAGGTCGACTATGCAGCTAAAGAGCCAGCCATTGATAACATAACGAACAATTTTATAATAAGTTTGGATAGGGACAGTGATGACGAAAACAAACCTCATCGATGATTCAAGCGACATGTCCGGTGTAGAAGAAGTACAAGATTAAGCGAAGTTAATGTCTGATTCATTGCATTTTGTGGATTGAGTAGCAAAGTGTGTTTTGCTGCTAAAACTGAAAATAGAGATAGTTGGAAAGAAAAAATTATTCAGTGTTTGAATTAGTTGTACATATTACTTTAAGCTGTTTTCATAGTTGTACATATTACTTTAAGCTTTTTTCATATTATTCCAAACACATTTGTTAATTTTTAGATTTATTTCGATATATTTGTAAATATTGTTTTTACGATAGTCAATGACAAGGCCAAACAGCTGCTTGAAATATTGTGTGACTTGGATTTGTTAAATTAACCAAATTATTCAAACAATGTTTAAGTGGCTATTATTAATGGGTTAAGTGTTAGAGAGGACTTACAGTCTTAATTTCGCCCCTTTAATAAAGGCATTTTCATTTCATTTCACTTCATTATCTTCAGAGCTGGGCTTCAAAATATTAATGTGTATGTCAACGTTATATGGTGAGGTAAGAAAACAAATATTTTTTAAGCTCTTAACCCTTCCCAGGCGGCCATATACCAGCTGTAAAACTGACGTATATTTAGGGTCAGGGTAAAAAAATGAAATTTACTTTTACAAATTTTTTAAAAATCCTCTATGTATAAAACTTCAAACATAACATGTTTTGTTTCAAATAATTTTTTTTAATGCAATTTTACGTTAATTACTTTGGCTGATATATCTGCTCCCGTCTGCTGTACATTGGAACATTGGCTGATATATCCGCCTCCCGTCCGCTATACATTGGATCGATAAGGATATGTCAAACTATGGTTTGTACGATGGAGAATAGGTTACAAATAACACGCTAATTGCTTATATAAAATTTATTGCAATAATTAAAAAATTGAAACAATATAAAATTATAAAAATCAGTTGCGTAAAATAATCATTATTGCCATTATTTAGTCCTCTTTCTTTTAATTAAAATTCCTTTTTAGTATGGTATAGCTCAAAACAAGTGTCTGGATGAAGATATGGTTTTGCAATACATGTATTGCAAAAATATACTGTTTCTCTGCGTCTGCAAACATGGCATCTAAAAGAACCTTTCGGTGCCTTTCCCATTACATGCAGTCTTCCATCAAGTCTTTGCATCTCACAGTCACTTGGTCTTCCTGGTTGTTTCATTTGAAGATTTGTTTTTGACATCATATATCCCCTCACCAGATCTTCAACAAGACTTAGTCGAAAATTTTTTATATAATCCAATACTAGGTCTGGTTTCATAACTGTTAGGGTTTTTGTTTGGTACCTCTGTCATGTCATTACGGCTGACTTTATGTTTTGTAGAAAGAGCCGTAACTACTCTTTGATCCTTCCAAAAGATCACAGCAATTACCCCATTTCTCTGAGCTTCAATTTCTCCACATTTCAGATTTTTTAATAAAATTGGCATTTTTTTTCGATTCCCCACAACGGTTCCTGTTACAAACATGTTTCTCTTCAGTAGCTCCTCAGCTAGTTCAGGGCTGTTATTTATAGTAATGATCTACAAATATGTGATGGCCGGAGGGGGGGGGGGGTTCAATGGATCTCTAACGAGACTATCACAAAGATTTAGCACAGTTTTAGTTGTTTTGAGCAAATCATCATTAGAATCATCTTGCTTTCCATAATATGGGCTAAAATTGCATATGTATCCATTTATTTTATTTATTTATTTATTTATTCATAAGACGCCGATCGTCAAGATATGGGCGAATATGGATTTCGAATGAGCGTGATCAATGTAGTCATTGTTACAAACTAAGGCTGACTATTCCTTAGAAAGTGTCATTAATTAATAGCCCAATGACAAATGAACAGCCGGTGATTATCAGCTGATCCTTCTCAAAATGTATTGACTCTGATTGGGTTCGAACTGAGAACCTTTAGCACATGAAGCTGGGAGAGCAGAAAAACTTTCAACCCGAATTTTGTGGGCTTCATTGGGTTGTATACTTTGAAAACTATTTTTCCTTTAAAAGAAACAGTGCTCTCATCTACTGAGACATTTGAGCTAAAAATAACATGCATTTCTCTTTGATTGCATTAAGTACGTCTCTGATTTTTAGATCACGATCACTTCCCTATTCATGACTGAAGTATAGGTTCCAGAAGATATCTAAAAATCTATCTCGGTTAAAAACATCACCATAAAAAGGCATTTTATTAACCCACTTTTGAGAAAAGTAGTCTTTCAGATCTGGTAAAGGGTGTAACCCCATATTCAAAATTACACCTAGAAGGGCGTATAGTTCGTTAGTTGTGTCAGCCCAACGTTTCTTAGTATTTGACCTAGCAATAATAATCCTCTTATCAATGTTTTTTTTCCAAATAAATTAGTTTCATGACATATTTTATCCATCAAATCATCACTAAAAAATAAGCGAAAATAATCAAATGGTTTGGAAGAAACATCAATAGATGAAGGTAAGTTATGTCCTTGGTGTGGGTTACTTACAGTAATAGAGCTAATCGGTCCTGCATCGAAGTCTGAAACATTGGCCCAGTTTTTGTCCCATTCTGCACGAACTTGTTTGGTTTTACACACTCGCTGTTTCTTGTTATTACCACCACCATCGTTAGGTAATTTTCTTTTAGTGACCATATTTCTACTAGTGCTAGGTATGGGAGATGGAAGGCTTTCTTGATCACAGCCCAAGAAACTTGAAGTATTGCCCTGTTCACTTGTGTCACTAGTGTCATGGTGAACACTCACATCTTCGTCGTTACTATTTACATCATTTGTATTATTTACACCGTTTATATTATTTACAACATTTATGGCCGACCTATCATCAAGATTATATTTAATGAAATCTTCACTGCATAACAAATAATTATTTACATTATGTACAACAGGGTTATTGACTGTATTCACTAAACTATTATTTACAGAGTCGTCTTCATCACTGTGCACAATGTCACTGTCCATGGTATTTACATCCTCTTCAATTATACTTCTATCAGATAAGTTCCTGCTTCATCTTCTTGTATGTACATTGTATTACATTAGATAAAATCACTCTCTGACACAGACCGATTCAACAGTTCAATAATATCATCATCATTAACGTTGGAATTCATGTTTGCACTGCACTACACTACACTGATCATGACTGACGACTAATGTCAACTAATGCTTTTGGCGCGAAACAGTAGTCAACTCACACTGGTGCGAACAGAAAAGGCGCTAACATTACGTCACTGACATTGAGTGCTGCTAACCTACACCATAAAATTTCCCATTCAAGACCAAACTATACAATAACAATAGCATATATAATGTTAACAATAGTTCTATTTCTCAATAAATCAATGTTTAAAAAAAAAGAGTCGATAAAACATTGTGATAAAATGGCTGATATATCCGTCTTTCGTCCGTAAGGGCGAAATAGGTAAGCTGATATATCCGCCATCCGTCCGCTGGTTATAATATGATTAGCTGGTATATCCGTCAATAGTCCGGGAAGGGTTAAATTTGAAATTCCTTTTTATTCATATTATAAAAACTGTTACAACAGTCTATTATTTTTAAAAAACCTAAACAGCTTTTCATTTTTTAGATTATATTGTTTTCTTTAACTGTTAAGACAACAACATATTCCTAAAAAAAGAATACAAATTTAAGTTACATACATACGTCATATATACGTAAAAATAAATAGCTTTCAGAGAAATCATGAGCAATAACACCTCGCTTATGCCAGCACGGCCGAGGGCATTCCGCTTTGACAGCTGGTTTTCCGTTCAATTCGTCTCTTGTTTCCCCGGCTTGTAACACATTAAGGGTAATTGTCCGGGCGCCCAGTTTAGCGTCTAAAGAATTTAGTTCTAGATTTTATCACAACTGCCACTAAGAGTAGTAAAGATCTTGACTCACTAACGAACAAGCACTGTATTCCCCTCTCTCCCCCTCATAGCCCCCGCCCCCACAAATTCAACAGATGCATAACTCCCCCATTTATGCCAGATGGACATAAACTCTAGCAATGAATTTTATACATATTAGTAATCTACTTAGCCAAAGATGACTGTACAAATTTCAACAAATATTATTTGTAGAAAAATAATTGGTAACACTTAACCCTAGGAGTGTTGATCGCCTCAAATTGAGGCGATCGGTTTTTTAGTGAACTGTTACCGCCTCAATTTGAGGCGATGTGCGCTCACTCGATTAATGTCGCTCACAGTCGGGAAAAAAAGTCAAAGTCGTCTCAAATATATATCATTTGAAAGGCCATGAATCAGTGTTTGTTTACATGTCTTTGGTTTTGCTCTATGACTGTCGGATGAGGCACAGTGGCAGAAATAATTCTTTGTTTACTTCTTCCGTCGTCATCTGTCAATCAACTCGCCAGTCTCGATCGCCATACCAAGCTGGTAGTTGTTTATGTTTGTTGATGTGTTGTGTTAAGCTTGGTGTCACTTTTAGTGTTTGTGTATAATAGTTTGTACACAATTGAAGCATTATAAGAGGACATTGAAGGGTGTCAAGAGACCACACCAAGATAATGACTCTAAGTAAACATTGTTGTTGGTCGCCATGTAAACAGTGTGTATATATATTTTTTTAGTGTTATAAAAGTGTCCATAACATCCTAGATTCATAAACAATTAGGCCTGCACCAATATGATCCAGTTCCAGTCATTTCAGGATTATTTATTCAAGGTAAATCATGGTTTATAAACATTATAATTATGCATGCTAAAGTTGGCATATTCGTTGCTAGGCAACATATTTATTTTTACTTCATAAATATATGTTGTATAAATGTTTGCCTATATAATTATATGTTTTTTTGTTCAGAATGAAATTCTGCACAACTTGTATATCTCAGTTTTTTCTAATATCATAATTTTATATACATAAATTACCATCAATCTACTTATAAAATTTATTTTTATAAAAACTTTATAAATAACATTAAATTTAAACTTTTTAAAAATTTAAAAACTTTTCCATTACCAATAATTAAAATTAAGTTATTACTAATAAAAATGATACAAGTTTCATCTTTCTAATGCTAATAATAAATATACAGCGAATTTTAAAAAAAAGTATTACAAATCACTGAAAATTTGGCGACAGTACACAAAATTATGATCAACACTCCTTGGGTTAAAAAAGAAAATAATTTTTTTTAGATTTACTATAAACTAGGTAGGTTAGTACCTTTTATCCACTATATTCTCAAAATGTTAATAAAATATATCACGGTTTGTTCATGAGTTATGCACCAACAAAAAATGCCAAATTAGTCACTTTGGGCAGCCGTATCTCCATAAAGAATTTTTTTAGAGCGTTTTCCCGTAACACATTTATTACTTACATGGATACTAACAATTATTTAGGAAATTATTCAAAATAATTTCAAAAATAATTTTCAATCATTCATTCTTAACAGCTAATTTAAAAGAAAAAAATTCTTCAAATAAAAGATTTGGAATTTTATCTACAACTTTCCCGCTGACAGTTTTTCCCTGGCCACACAATAAACATAAACCTTGCATACTACTTTTCTGAACTTACTCTCGAAAAGAATGTAATCCACAACTGCGTAAAAACGATAATATAAAACTATTAGGTAATATTTTTACTTCCTTTCAAGTTTCATATAAATTAAATAAATATAATCCTATGTTTTAGGGGTAAAATGGTGGGTTGACTGACATGCGTTAGGTTCACATGTTCCCCAGTGGAGTTGATGTTAACTTCAGTTAGTACAGTTTTCCTATCGTTCGGTCAAGTGCCAGCTTAGGTAAAACCAGCTGTATATTTCAGTTATCCCCCTCCTTCACCTATTATATCACTGTTTTCATTAGGATCAGCTTTGACCATTGACTTTGTTTTGTGTATGAGAGAGTTGAATAATATGTTGGATTCAAAATGTATCTTGTCATTGAATAAATATGGATTATTTTTAGATGTGTAAATTTTGTATTCTTCTAGTGTGTTTAATAGTTTACTTTTGTGGCGAAAATGAATTATCTGTAAATTTTCATCTATTGATTGAAGAGAATGATTGGTATCAAGGAGGCATTGAGCGACGTGTGATTTCTGTTTATTGTGCTTGGGAGTCTAGATAGTGTTCTTTAAATCTTGTGCGAAAAGATCTTCTGTCTTTCCTATATAGTATTCTGGACATCAGTGCATGATATCTTATAAACTCCAGTTTTATCAAATTTGTTATAAGTGGTTTAATTTTAAATCAAGAGTTTTTGTAATTTATTCAACATTTTTAATGCTAGTTCAATGTCATGTTTTTTTAGTTCTTTCTTTATAATATTATTATGAGAGAGATTATATTTCTATTCAAACTAATTTTTTGTTTTTTTTTCCAAATTGTTTGTTGGGTTTTTGAGCTTTGTGATTAATTTTTTGATTATTGCAGGTTTAAAACCGTTAGTTATGGCTATATATTTAATAGTATCTATTTATTTTTTATAATTCACGTCGAACATTGGAACTCTAAGGAGTCTATGTACCATTGAGTTGTAGGCTGCTAGTTTATGTGAATATGGATAATAAGAAGTATAATGTATGGTCTGAGTTGAGGCTGTATAATATTGATCGTCTGTCCGGGGCAAAAATCTTTAATTTTAATAGATATATTCATTACTCATTTGACACTTTTTATTACTTTCATTGCTCATCTCTTTCAGTCCCCAATTTTATTAATCTACGTATTCATGAATTTATTACTCATCTAATTTATCGAAATAAATCTGCTTCAACATTCCTTTGACGTGATTTTTATTGCTACTTTATTATTTACCATCAGTCATAATAAATATACAATTGATTTAAAAATTATATAGTTTTAGTGGTTGCATTCGAAAAATAATTTTTATCTATATCTGTACTTACCAACATTACAAACACGGCCCTTACGAATTCTACTTGTTTCCATATCTGTCTGGTGATTTAATATTCCTAAACTACACTGGAGGGCTCTTAAGTAACAAAAATAATGCCGTCATGCAACACTGACAAGAGAAGTTGGAACAGCATCAAGTTTTTTTTTGGAGTAATGTGTAGTTCCTGAATCATTTCCTGTACAGTAGGTTTGGTAGAATTTTTAACTGAAAACTCACTTACCCCTCCTCCTCCTAAGTTTGCTAATTTGTGCGCAACCTTATCAAAGAACGTATGTTGTACTGAAAGGCCAGTTCTCTTCAACAATTGTAGATTGTACTGTCAGTACCTGTACTGCTGCTGCACTTTATTACTTAACATATTATTTTGTTTTTGTAATAATTATAATATTTGGTAAATGTAAGTAGAGAGGGTGGGAGTAATAAAGAGGGGGGATGATGTTCAAATCCACAGCATATCTTTTAAGCTGTACATACCCCCTGGGTAGTTCTAAACGAGTAACAAACCTGGTAGCTGGACCGTCACCAATTTGTGATCTCCCAGATATGGCAGCTTTTGAGAATAAATAGGCCCTTTCGAGGACCTGGCCAATTTAAAAATGATAGGTTATGTTTTAAATATAGTGCATTTTAACGTTGAGGGCTTTAGCAAGGCAAAGGGTGAGTGCATCAGTAGGGTTCTTTTTGAAAACAATTTTAATATTCTTACACTTCAAGAGCCACACATTGAAGATAATAATAGTGAAAGAGTCAAAACTCATGGATACAAACTTATTGATTCCATTGAACAAAGGGTGTAAGGTTTTGCAACTTACGTAAAGCAACACACACACAATGTTTCAGTTAACCAAAGGAGTTGTGATGGTGACATCTTTGTCTTGGCAATCAAGTATCAGAAACTACACAGTTAAGTTAATCCACCAAACATCCAATGGCCTGGCAATAAGATTTTGCCAAGTTTTGAACGCCATATTTTCTCTGTGAGGGACTTTAACAGTCACCACAGCCAATGAGTCACAACACTGACGATGAGAATTACAGAAAGCCTGCTGACTGGGCTGAAAAATTAATGACTTTTTGCTGATCTTTGACGTCAAAGATTCAGCCACTTTTTATTTAGCTCGTTGGCATTGAGGTTACTCCTGTGACTTAAGCTTCAGCTCATATGAACGATCGTTAGACCAGAACCAATTAAGAGGAGAGTCTTGATGCTTTTCCCTATTCTCAACATAGGCCAGTACCGGTTTCGTTGGGGATCCAAATTCCCTTAACCCTTTGGGTCCCAAGAGCCGATGAGATCAGCCCCGTAAATTAATGCGAAATGACCCAAGAGCCAATGACATCATGGTTTGTTACTAAGAGTCCCAAGAGCCAATGAGATTAAGGCCCAGTGATTAAGGCGAAAAGGTTCAAGAACCAATATGATCAGCTTTTCAACACTCTATTTATGCGTAATTATTTTTGCTTTAATTTTACCTAAAAAGCATATAGAAAAACAGATTATAAAATGTCCTATCCAATGAATTGGTCAGAAATGTAAATATCACATTTTATATAGTGCTGGTGATCGTGTGAAGACTGGAGCGACGAAATTCGCATGGCGCTGAAATGTTACTATATAGGAACGTGTCTCGGATTTGTAGCAACTAACAGATGTAAACAAATTAAGTCAGTCCTACTAACCGTGTTTTAGTATTGGTAAAAACTTTTATAAAACTAGAACTACACTCAACAGTCATCTCTCACTCACGTACATGTAATTACTGTACGGTGAGTGATTTATTTTACTATTTATTATTATTATATATATTTTATGTATTCACATTTGGACTAAGCTAATATATTTGTTATTTGTATTTTTTGTAATGCATTTCTAACAATAACAAAGGTAATTGGTAATTTATACAACAATTTCCAATAGTTTGCTTTAAGTGTACTAATTGCGTAAAACTGTCAAAATTATTTATTTTAAAAAAATAATTAAAAAGAGGGTATTTGTTGAAATTTCTTTTTGAAAATTTCCAATTTTGTTCCTGATTAGACACTATTAAATAAAATAATTAATTTATCTATTTAAAAAAATATTTACTTGATGTTTTGATTTTTAAAGTAAATGTAAAACAAAAATCTAAAAATAAAGAGCTATGGCACAAAAAGATTTCTGTTAATATTTTGACTAAACATTTTTATTTACCATGAAAAAGCATTTCAAATGTAAAAAAAAAAAAAAAAAAAAAAAAAAAAAAAAAAAAAAAAAAAAAAAAAACCACCAACACCTTTAAAATAATCTCTACCTGCATTTTTAAGTTATTTATGGATTTTTATTTAAAAACAGTAAAAATTACATAGAATAGGTTGGGGATTATTGGGTAGGCAGTAGCACTAACACCCTAGTCACTCCAGAATTGACCTAGGTGTCTTAAGTTGAAAAATTAAAATAATGCTTGGGACCCAAAGGGTTAGTTCGATATTTTTTAAGGCAGACATGGAATTTTAATAAGGCACACTGGGAGACCTTAAACACCATGCATGATAAAAGCATCAGGTTAATTCCTCCTACAATAAGAAATTAAGGTTGCTTCACAAGTCTCATCTTGTCCATTGCTAAAAGCTTATATACAGAGAGGATACAGAATAGAGTATGGAATCAGATGACCTCTACAAAGAGTTTAACCTTTTGCGCTCCATAAGCGAACTGAGTCCGACATCGCTGTTTTCCCGTTCCACTCCATAGGCAGACTAAGTCCGACATCGGTTGACGATCTTTTATTTAATTTCCAGTTCATTCCAGGTATTTTTAAAAGTGTCTATAGTTGCCATGATAATATTTACTTGTATTTTGAGTCACTCGGTGTTTAATTTGAACTTAGTAGTGTTTTTTTTTTTTTTTTTTTTTTTTTAAACCAATCAGCTTTAGTCAGCTCCAGCTGTCGTCTTCACATTGAATGTTCATTGAGGTGTGTTTAGGTTGGGTTTGTAAACAATATTTATATTATTTTTGTTTTTATATTATGTTTTATTAGCTACTATTATTAATTTTTAGAATATATCAAAGTGCATATAGTGTAAATTTGTAGCTAAATTTGTGTACAGCTAGTTCTAAGTTGTCTACAAGTAGAGGTAGTTTAGATGACACAAACATTGAAGTTATGTTTGAAGATGGTTTACAGTCTTATATATTCATTTGTTTTAACAAAATACTGTTACCAGTATCAGTACTATTTGCATATATGTCAAGTATGACTACAAAACAGAACTGCAGCAGTTAAAAAATTTGATATACATAACATGAAACTTTTTATTTCTACAAAATGATAATTTGGTAAGTGAAACGCTTTGTAATGTTTTATAAAGTAGCATATAGAAATTATAATATGTTTTAGAAACCAAACAAAATTAGTGTTTTTCTGTCTAGAATTAAATGCTTGTTTTAATTATGTTAAAGCTAAATTTAAAAAAAAATAATAATAATTGATGCTAAAACTTAAAAATATCAGAAAGGTTTATACATATTTTAAATAATTTTTTATATAAATATTTTTATATCCGAGTATAAGGTACATAAATTAAAAATAAATGATATAACAATGTTCACCAGATTATATTGAATAATTTGGTATAAAGCACTTAGTACCTGCTTATATAATAGATCATTGTAACTATATATAAGAAACATATGTACAATTCACAATTCAAGATTTTGGTGATCTTCATGATGAAGAAAGTATTACTGAATTCGATAGCCAGAAAAACCAGCAAACATCCAAAAAAGTCCAATAATAATAATTCAAAAAAGGGCAAAAGCAAAGAGCTGGAATATTCCGACCATCACAGACCAAATCTAAATATGTTTGCTGACAGCCATGGGAAAAAGCTATACCACCTCCTCGAAAAAAATTTACAAAACACAAACTTTAATGTGTATGTCAGTACCTCTCCAGGAGCTCCCATAGAACATGTCTTAAAAAATATGGAAGAAGGTGCAAATCAACTAAAATCTAACGACACAATTGTTTTAATAGCAGGAGCCAATAACATCGAAGCAATGCTAAGGAAAAACCAAGATCCGGCTAAACTGATTTCTGAAGCAATATCTCAGACAAAGTATAAACATACCTTGTCATAACATATAAACAAACCCATACCTTACAGATTGGACCTTTCCCCTCAACATCCAGTAAATATAGCAATTCACAATGTTAATCATTCTCTCCAATGCATAAAGAGTAAAGGATTGTCAATAGTCGACATCCGGAATCTGAGAAGGTACCATTACAATCCATATGGTCAGCATTTAAACAAAGCAGGCAAACGGTTGATATGCAGAGAAATATGTAATGCCTTGAATAATAACGATCCAAACATTATCAAGATGCCTGAAGAAATCTATAAAGGTGTTAATATAGTTGAAGCAAACATCAGAGACATAATGGAAGATTTAAAGAAAGATGAACATGTGGCATTTGCCCATTGCATTTCTGCAGATCTATCAAGTGATAGAAATATGAGTGCCGGAGCTGCTAAAATCTTTAGACACATGTTTGGACAACCTCTGCCTTCTGATGTTTGCAACAATCATCTTGCATACCAAAAAATACCTAATGGGGCCTCTGTTTTCAGCCTGGTAACAAAGCCCAAATTTAATGCAAAACCAACTACTAGTGACTACAATGCTGCATTTGTTGAACTAACAAATCATTTTAAGAAAAAAAAGCTCAATCATCTGGTTTGCACTCCAATGGGTTGTGTCAGGGATAATATCTCACTTGAACTTTTTGCAAGCAACCTAGTAAATTTCCAACACATAACAGATGCATCAATAACAATAGTTATATACAACGAGGATGCAAGAAGAGTGATAAGAAGAGGTTTGCCCTATCAAGAGTTTGTGAAACACCTTAAGAAGGAAATTTCTAAAAACCACCAAACACTTTTATCAAAAACTAAATGTGCACTGCATGAGAAATGCTGTTTTCCACCGGAACTTACTACAATCACAAGTAGTAACCACTCACTGTCAACTCCTCCAATTATACCAGAGGAGCAGTCCTGTCTGGAAGCACCTAAATCTACCCTGCTGCCTACCATCTTAGTAGCTCCAACATCTCCTATTTCTGTGGCACTTCCTTCGGCCACTCAGTGTGTTTAGAGTATCGGCGGATGGTCCCTGTGCTTCCGGCGTAAAATGTTCCTCCTTGAATCCATTTAATTTTACCATTTTTCATAGTAATATCCAGGGTCTGAGTCAACCATTAAAACTTGATGAAGTAAATCTTTTTTTTTCTGACATGAGTAAAAAACCTAACATTATCTGTTTTACTGAACATTGGCTAACTAAAGAAAATAATTTCCTTTTAAATAAAATAAATAGTTATAAGCCAATCTCAATGTTTTGTAGATCTAAACACATTCGAGGAGGGGCATGCATTCTGGTTGACCGGGGGGTGTCTGCCGAAATGTCCAGTGTAATAGGTGATTTTTCAAAAGAACATATCTTTGAGTGCTGTGGTATATATGTGAAACATCCTGTTAATTGTATATTAGTGTGTATTTATCGCCCACCTCGCAATGAAAATGATTTATTTGTCCAGTCCCTTAAACAATTATCATTGCTTTTGAAATTTATTCATTTGAGATACAGAAGATCTCGGATTGTTTTGGCGGGTGACTACAACATTAATCTTTTCAAAAATGACTGGAAAAAATCTGAATTTTGTAATGTACTATAGAGTCTTTCAACCTAATTATTAATATTAATCAAGCCACAAGAACAACCACCACATCTAAATCTTGCATAGATAATTTTTTTACCAATTTTGAAACCATTTCTAGCAGTGTAATCCAAACAGGATTATCAGATCATGATGCTCAAACAATAGTTATGACAACAAAAAAACAAATCAAAGAACCTATAAATAACCCGCGTACTACAAGTAAAACCCGCTCTTTTTCAAAAATTAAAATAGACAAATTTATTAACTTATTAGAAAATGAAGATTGGACAAGCCTAAAAAGCCCTTCTGATTCAGAAACTAATGTAAATGAAATTTATAAGAGTTTTCTTAATACTGTACTATTTCACTTTGAAATAGCATTTCCTTTAACTTCAGTAAAACAAAGGAAACGATCAGAAAATAAAGGATGGGTAACTGAGGGAATCCGGATCTCAAGTGCAAAAAAAAGGCAGCTTCATGAGCTCGCCAAGCATTCTGAGGATCCCCTGTTTCTCAACTATGTATCATGTTATAGGAAGGTTTTAAAAAAATGTATTATTGCCGCAAAAATTAGATATAACAGTGATTTCATTAAAAAAGAGTCTGGACAGATTAAGTCATCAAGTGGCATTGAACTGATAGTGCATGAGTCGGTGAGCTACGAGAGCCCACAAGACTTGGCCTCTTTCTTTAATGATTTCTTTACCCAAACATGTGGTCGATTACAAGTAAATCCAAATATGTGTCTTGCCGAGAACCACCTATCTAAATTGTCAGTTATCTCTGCATCTTTCTCAGATTTTCAGCCTGTTACTGTTAGACAAATAAAAGAAATAATTCATTCACTAAAATCAAAAAAGTCATGCGGCTGGGATGAATTTCCTGTGTTTTTGCTTAAAAAATGTTCAGTATACCTAGCACATCCCTTAACATTTATTATTAACTTAGCTTTAAATCAAGGAATTTTTCCAGATCTCTTCAAGTACGCTGAAATCAAACCATTATATAAAGCAGGCAATAAAACATCACCAGAGAATTATAGACCGATTGCTCTTTTGCCAACCTTTTCAAAATTATTCGAAAAAGTTATTTACAGCCAAATTTCAAGCTTCCTAGAGAGCAATAATTTATTGTACTCTTCTCAATATGGGTTTAGAAAGGGGAAAAGCACTGGAGCTGCAATATTTGATTTTATAGAAAGTGTATCATTAGCCGTGGACAAATCACATTATGCAATCGGAGCCTTCTGCGACCTGTCAAAAGCGTTTGACATTGTTAATCATTCAATATTATTAAAAAAATTGACTTATTACGGCTTTAAGGGTAAGGCTTTTAATTTATTAACATGTTATTTAAATAATAGAAAACAAAGAGTGAAGCTTCATAAATATGGTGTAAGCAACTTTTTTAATGTTCAATCTGGAGTTCCCCAGGGATCGGTCCTGGGACCTCTGCTTTTTCTCATTTATGTTAACGATCTTCACTTAGCTGTTAAAGATTCAAAACTTGTCTTGTTTGCTGATGACACCTCTCTGGTTGTTACAAGTAAGGAAAAAGACATCTTACTATCCCATCTGGATGAAAATATGCTTAATATGATTAAATGGTTCGATGATAATGGTTTAAAATTAAATCCAGAAAAGACTAAAATTATTAATTTTCATTGTAATTATAAAAAGTCTCCTTTCTCTGATAGCTCTTACTTACAAACCTCAACAAAATGTGTTAAGTCTTGTGGGTTCTTAGGAGTAAAGCTTGATAGCAGTTTCACCTGGGTGGATCACATTAATTATTTGATATGCACATTAAATAAAGCATATTATGTCTTTATTTAATGACATTGTCAAATGCTGTGGACTTAAAAACAATGCTGCAGGTATACTTTGCCTATGTCCAATCCCATTTGAATTATGGCATTCTTTTCTGGGGTAATTCTCAAATAAGTTCAAAAATATTCAAAAAACAAAAACAAATCATTAGACTGATTATGAAAGCATCAACTAGAGATTCATGTAGACCTATTTTTAAATTTTTAAATATTCTTCCTGTTCCATGTCTATTTATTTTGCAGTCTCTAATTTTTGTAAAAAATAACTTATCATATTTCTTTTCTCATAATCACATCCATCAATATAGTACACGTAATTCAAAGCTTTTTCAATTTCCTGTTCATAAAAAAGTATTCTTTGAAAAAATGCCATTCTATTCTTCCATTTGTTTATACAACAAACTTCCAATAGAAATCCGTTCTGAACTGTCACCAGTAAAATTTAAAATTATAATTATTAATTATCTGTCCGAGCATTGTTTTTATAGTGTACAAGAGTACCTAGATTCTGATAAATAGTGACTATTCGATAATATTTTTGGAAAGTTTGAACTACTGAAACTTGCTCGCCCCAAGGCCTCTAGTAAAGCTAAACGTATAATCAGCTTATCAAAGTCAGCTTGTCATCCTTTTGACAAACTTGTGCTTTACAAGTTGAATGAAATAAATGAAAAAGAGCTAACTGGTAACCTTGGAAGTCTCAAGAAATTTCATGGAGGAAGAGTTAGACAAGGCGATTTCCTCTATACCAGCAGGGAAAACAGCCGGTATTGACAGTATCTTTCCTTAAGTTCTATTGCATATTGATAACAAACAGTGGCTTCAAACTTGACATTAGCTACAGGCAATTTGCCAAAAGTAGGAGCTGTTCTGAATCCTTGCAATTCCGATAGAATGTGTCAAACAGCCTATAATTGGGAATTACATTTCCTGATTTACATTAGGTTCTTCTCTTGTGTTTTTGAATATTGCTGATAACAGTGAATATTGCATATAACATCAGTCAATTCCTTGTGACTTTTGTTATAATTTCCTGTCTCATAGGGTACCTGGCTTCTTCAGTTTATTCTTTTTGCAAAATATTTCCGAATAAAAAAACAGCCTTAACTTGTTTTCTTTCATAAATATCCAAACATTTATATTTTTATTTACCCAAACACTGCGAGAACTACAGCCAACTAAATCAATACATGCAGTGGAAATCCCAACATGAAACGAATAGGAGCATAGAGGCCCGAAAGGTGCCCGCCACATCCGAGAGACAGCCGGCTGGGCACTTATAGGTGCCCGCCGCGGCGAAAATGTTTTTCAAAATTATACTTCTTCTAAAACAATTCTGTGATATAGTCTTTTCATTTATCTATTCTTATGTAGCTTTACATTAATTTTTATTTCAGTCAAATCATTGTCAGTTAAAAAACAAACAGTAATATAGCTGTCATTATATCCCAACAGTGATAGTAAATAACAATAATTAAGTTGTTTTCCATAATTTTATACATTCTTCTTTTTGCCTGTGAAATATATTATTTTAACTGTAACAAATTAAATTTTGATAATTTTGACCATTTGGCATTTTAATTTAATGCAGAGCCATCAACTTTCTCTATTATTACCTTTTCCTATATTTGTCCCTCTTTTGACTTAATTACATAAACATGCTTAGTGCTAAGCAAATCTATTAAGCCCTGAAATTCTATTTTAAAATAATTGTGATTTACTGTGCTTTAGGCCCACTGCATTTTGTGAATCCTCTCATCTGACTCAGTTATATTATTTTTAATTGACCTTCTTACTTGTATATAAAGTTTATTTATATATTTTTGTTCCATACATAATATGATATGAACTAGCAAACTTATCATGTTATGTTGTTTATTGATATGAACAATAAATTTATATTTTAAATGATCTTTCTTTGTAATATCAATATAATGTACCTGTAACAAAAGGTATTATTGTTACTCTACCACTTCTAAAACTTAATAAAAACCATGAATTCTATATGTGCGCATCGAAATATTTTTAATCGCATTGCTGAATCGAATCGAAAAAAAATTGTTTGCTGCATGAGAACCTTATTATCACAATCCATTGTACAGCAAGTCCTTGATGACAAATAAAATTCTTATTATTTTTAACAATAGGTTTACAAATAAATTTACTGGTTAAGACATACTTCCTAATTATAATGCAAAGGATAGTGAAGTTTTATTTGTTTGAAATAGAAACTTTCTAGTATAAAAATCCCTGAAAAATCAGGACAAACTTGAACTCAATTTGATATGAAAGATAAAATGTAGCTCACCCTGAGATCATTTTCAGAAGCATTAAGGGGTAGGTTGCCGAGGAATAGTTGATGGTCATCTGGATACTGCAACTGGATGTTGAGGGGTCTGCGCCTGTCCCCGTCGGTGCCTGCATCCTCCCTTCCACCTAATCAGACAAACTCCATTAGTATAAATATGACTAGAGATAATTAGTTATTAAATCTGTATTAAAATAACACGAATTGTTGATAATAATAACAGAATTTATTACTAGATAATATTTGACTAACATTAGATTCTTTCAGGATGACCACATTTTTGGTACATACCTTTTGAAGCTACTAAAATGATAGACATGCCTAACAAAAATGGGGATTAAAAAGCAAAATGTAGCCATTTTTTTGAATAAATCACAAAATATAATTAATTACAAATGAGTCATACATAATTGTTTGCCCTTTAATATACACCAGTGAACTACTGCTACTACCCACCAGAATAACTCATCACTCCACCTCCTCCATAGGTTGTACATGCTCAAACTTATCTATAACAAACATTAATACTACAGTAATACATGCTGGCTTATCTGACCACACAGCTCAAGTGAGTAAAATATCTGTTGAGATGGAGAAGATGGAAACAACTGGTCATATACAATGACAGATGAATAAGAATGACTACCTAAAGATGACCTTGCATGAAGAAGAATACAACATCTGTTTAAATACTCTGACCATGTTAGTTAATGCAGTATGCCCAAAAAATAAAACCAGACCTAAAAGAAGAAGAAAATATGATGTCATGGATTTATCCACAGTAAGACTGAAATATATATATATATATATATGTGTGTATATATATATATATATATATATATATATATATATATATATATATATACTATATCTCAAACTATAGTAAGTGACAAAAATAAAACTGACACAGCTCTAGCTAAGAAAAAATACGACCTTAGACTAAAAATGTTAAAACCTCAAGCATCAACTAATCACATAACTAGAGCTGAGAACAAATCTAAAGCTGTGTGACAGATTATAAACAGCGAAAGAAAGTGTATGGATATAGGCAAAGAACAACTTTAACTAAAAATAGAAGGAGGGGAAACAGCCAACCCAAGTGAGATTGCGGAGAATCTTAACAAGTTCTACATCAACATGGCACAACAGACACTAGAAGTCAACACCCAACAACAAAACAGACAACTCATGCCAAACTACAGTCTTAATCAGCTCCACAACACCACCATAGAAGAAGTACAAAATGTAATCAAAGCATGAAAGAAAAATCCTCAGTTGGCCTTGATGTTGTATCATCAAGCTGCTAAAGCAACATAATTATGCTCTAACTCCTCCACTCATCAGTATTATAAACAAGTCATTGTCATGAGGGCTATTTCCATTAGCCTTAAAAAACGCAAAAATCTTTCCCAAATACAAAAACAACTGCCGAACGACAGCCAGCAATTATAGACCAATAATTTCTTTAATACCTACTTTCTCTAAATCAATGGAAAAGGTTGTACTGAAGAGACTGATGGACTACCACAAACAGAACAAACTGCTGACAGATAGCCAGCATGGTTTTATGAAAGGAAAATCCACCTTAATCGCAATTGCTGACAAGACAGAATTCATAAATGACCAGTTAGAAAGGGGAAATGTTGTAACAAACATCATGCTTGACTTTAGTAAGGCATTTGACTGCCTACTGTCAGATTCAAGCAATGTAATCGAGTTTGAACATTGTGCCGTTTGCACATTTCGATTGTCTCCCTCGGACAGTTCAGTCTTTCTCTGTGTTTCATTTAGTTGTAGTGTCTTTGTTCTGTGAATTCGGTTTCTGTGTTCCTTGGCTTCGTCGGCAATCTCACCATTCTAACTTGTCAGCCGACGACAATATGTTTTGTGGCTAGAAACGTTTAGCCCTGGCTCCGGGATCGTAGAGTCATGGACGGACATTTGCATGGCTACTGATTGCGTTTTCCTGGAGGCACAGTGCGGAACCTACGGGCTGGGACTGGCCTCTACTATGCGTCCAAGAGGGGCAGCCACTTCTTCACCCTTTCTGCCCTGTCCATCCATCAGCCTCCAGGATGAAGACATCGACATGCAGGTGACACAAACCCAGTTTATTTTCTGGCCCTTCTGGCCCCCAGCTATAAACTTTTTTAAAGATTTTAATGTGTTAGAAGAAGTGCTACCTGTGAAAAACTTGTTTTGTGGTTTCTGTAAACAGTGCCATTTTAAAGCGAGATATATTTTTAGATTTTATTTATTTTTATAATATTTTTTCTTATAAGGGTTTTCTTGTTATTTTCTTTTATAGAACAAGTTCTCGGGTAATTCTTCACTTTGTTGTTTCCATTAGGAGTTGCCCAGGTTTGCCTGCTGGATTTCGGCGTAGTTATTAATTTAATTCTTTTGTTTCTTTAACTTTTCTAAATTGGACAAAACTTAACAAATTTTTTTGTTGCCCGAAACCCAGTAAGTTCAGCTGTCGATATACACTTAAATGTTGTCTTTGTATAATTCGTAAATATGTATTAATTTATTTGTTCTTATTTTTTAAATATTGTTTTATTGTTGATGTTTTTCTCTTGTTTAATTGTTGCTTTGGTTACATAATTTATTCTTGTCATCCATTTTTCAGAGCTCTATATTTATATATTTATACAAATGTTACTAGCCTAACTTATTTTTTGATGTAGCTTACGATTTATTGATACTTTATACTGTTTATATTTATTGATTTTGTTTTCTTTATTTATTTCTTTTGCCTCGAGGACATAAAATATATTTATACATTTTTCTGTAACTTTTGATAAATATCGTAACTTTTCACAAATGGTCAACAGCCCGTTTTGTGTAAAGGTAATTTAGAGGACAGTTTTTTAGACTAATGCAAATTAATGTTTGCTATATTAAAAATAACATTCTAGAATTAAAAGACATATGTAGAGAAAAGAAATTAAACTTAATGTGCATATCAGAGCATTGGTTGGAAGAAAATCAAGTAAATATATTTGTCCCAACCAATTTTATACCTGCTCATGTAGTTTGTAGGAAAATTAAAAAGTATGGAGGTGTGGGTATTTATATTTTAAATTCTATTAAATTTTCTGTTGTTGATGTATCACAGTTTTACTCTGAGACACACTTTGAATGTTGTTGTATTAAATTGCTGGAAACAAATGTTGTTATATTAAGAATTTATAGACCTCCAAGTGGGGATGTTGATGGTTTCCTGACTTGTTTTTAACTTACTGTAAAAAAGATACAAAAACACAATCAAAAATTAATTATTGCTGAAGATTTCAATATTGAAATGAGTGTTAATGATGGGAGTAATGCAATTTCCTTAAGATTCTTAAATCTTCTCAGAGCACTTAATCTTTTTCCCTCCAATGATCAGCCAACTCGTATAAACTCTTGCATCGATAAAACTACTGTTAATTTTACTAGGAATCTATATGATGTCTCTCTCGGAGATCATTCTTTTTCGGATCATATACCACTTTTATTTTAAATGTATTTTGTAAGCAATTCCTCTGGAAGTAAAAAACAACCAGGTTTCACATATAATAGATTAAAAAAAAAAAAAAAAAAAAAAAAAAAAAAAAAAAAAAAAAAAAAAGAGAAAAGAAAATGTCAATTTGTTTAAAATCTAGTTTAGAACAAGAAAATTGGCAGATGATGGAAGACTTTCAACAGAACAAAATTTATGTACTTTAAACACTATTTAATGAATAATAAAAAAAAAAATATTTAGGTCTATGGCACTTCTGCTCACCTTTAATCAAAATATGTAATAGAAAAAGCTAAAAAAATCTAAATTGATCAACTGGTACACACCAGCGTTAGCAGAATTAAAAAATTAAATGTTAACACTGTATACAATCTACAAACATCTTTTAAGGCAGGAGTCAGAGCACTATCAGGCTGCCTACAACGTCTACTTACAACAGAAAAGTATTTTCCAAAAAGAATTAATAGAAGCAAAAAGACTTGCAGTAGGGGAGTATATTGGTAATGCCGCAAATAGTTGCAAAGCTGCTTGGAAAGTAATAAATGATGAATTTTCTCCAACTCATAGTACTGAGATCAATCTTAATCCAGATGAATTAAATTATTTTTTCTTGAACTTGACGTCAATTGAGTAAAGGAAATAATCCAAGTACCAACTCTCCTGAAGAGTTTTTGGGTAACAGAGCAGGAAATCAATTATCTTTTAAATGGTCTAAAATTTCCTCATCCAATGTGATAAAAGCTGTATCTAAATTTTCAAACTCTAATTCTATGGATTATTATTGGCTTTCTAACTCAATTATTAAACAAACAATTCATTTGATTAGTGAACCACTTGCTTTTATTTATAACAAATGCTTGGATGAGGGATATTTTGCGCCATCACTAAAAATTTCAAAAATAATTCCAATTCTTAAAAAAGGAGATAAAAGTTTACCACAAAATTACAGACCAATATCAATAATTCCTATATTCTCAAAATGTATAATCATTAATGTACAAACAACTAAGTAACTGGTGTGCGTGAATCACAAATCGGAATACATCGCGAGAACATATCAGGTTACGATTAAGATATTATGATCATATTTTAAATACAGTTGCCTAAATACAATGATTATCTTTACAATATATTATACAAATGGGGCTTTTGTCTTGATTATAGCGTTTTACCCTTAAGATATGACAAAACTCGACTTGACTTTTTTGGGTTGTTTGAAATCTCAAGTCGAGTTCGAATTTTTTTAAAACTAGAAAAAAAACTTAAATTTCGAGCTACTTGCACACCCCTACAATTTATCAAAGATATTAATTTAGTAAAAAAGGGTACCTAGAATAATATTTAAATCAAAGAAAGATGATTCTGTTAAAAATAGATATAAAGAACTTGACATAACAGGGGGAAAAAAGATTTAACTGTACAAAGCCATATATTAGAGCTATTTATTTATTTATTTTTATTTATTTATTTTATTTATTCATAAGATGCCGATCGTCAAGATATGGGCGAATATGGATTTCGAATGAGTGTGATGAGTGTAGATGAGCGAATGTAGTCATTGTTACAAACTAAGGCCGACTATTCCTTAGAAAGTGTCATTAATTAATAGCCCAATGACAAATGAACAGCCGGTGATTATCAGCTGATCCTTCTCAAAATGTATTGACTCTGATTGGGATCGAACTGAGAACCCAGTTATATAAATAATTGACAATCTTTTTGTCCCTTATTATAATTCAAGCATTATCTTGACAGCAGTACAAATAGCCTGGTTGTAGTGCAATAAATAGACACACAATTTGATTTGCAATTAATCAAATACATCCATATAATCTTGACAACTCATTCACTTGATTCATTTTAATTATTGACTGAGCCGAGTTTTCCTCATTGATAATTTTTAATTATTAATTCAACCAGAGAAGTCAGCCAAATCTCCATACAACACTGTATTTTATTTATTGATATAACCAGAGAAGTCAGCCAAATCTCCATACAACACTGTATTTTATTTATATAACCAGAGAAGTCAGCCAAATCTCCATACAACACTGAATGCTATTTTCTTTTCTTTATCAACTTAATCAGAGAACAGACAAATAACTATTCAAAATGGCCTTCCTCAAATCTAATAACTTTTGTGAAGGGGATTTAGTGTTTGTGAAATTGAAGGGTTTTCGACACTGGCCAGCAAAAATTATAGAAGTTGTAAAAAATGATAAAATAGGCTCAAATAAATATATCACTGAGTTTTTTGGAGACAACACTGTTTCAAAAGTACATGATGCCAACATCTTTCCCTACTCTGAAAACATTAGTAAGTATGGGAACTATCTTGTAGATAATTTTAGAAATAAGACCTTTAACAGGGCATTAAATGAAGCGGAACTTGCATTTAAAGCCTCAGAACAAGAAGCCTGCTGTGCTCCAGAAAAACACAAAACTGGCCTCAGCAATGGACAACTACACACCACTACTACTTCTCCCAGAGATGAGCACCTGAGTCTCGAAAGTGACAACGTGGAAGTAATAATAATAATAATAATAATAATAATAATTTATTTATTTCCTCTTTGTAATACAAGTAAGTAAAATACATAACTTGTTTGGAATTAATAACCACCAAATCAAGTATACGGTGGTTATGAAAAAAAGTGCTACAAAATAAAATTAAAAACCTCCAAACTGATGATGACCTTGAAATATCTCTTACTTTGGCTGCAGAAGCAGGAAATGTGCTTTTAGCTGAAAATAGTACACTCAAACAAGATTTATTTGAGATGACCCTGAAAAATTCCCACCTGGCTAAGCAAATTACTGAATTTGAGCCGAATGAAAGAAGATATCAATCAGAAATCGAAGAACTACACTATGATAATGTCACCTTAAAAAACAAAAACTCCTCTTTGGTTGAAACAATAAAAGAATTAGAAATCCAACTGGCTAAAGAAAATCAACTTAGATCGGAAATGCAAAAGATTTTTGAAGAAATAGACAAAGAAAAAGAAATCATCATATCCAATCATGAAAGAGAAATAAAAGAACTCCGAGAAGCCTTTAAGAAGATAAAAAATACGAGCAATAACGAACAAAGCAATTCCCAAACATCCATACAAAACAAAAGCAGCCAAACCCCAGCTAACTCAGACTCACACCCTCAAGTTTCCTCTTCACCATTCGTTCTACTATTGGCACAGCTAAAAAATCGACAAGACCATGTAGAGCATCAATTAACAGCCCTACAAGAACAAGTCCAAAACCAAAATAAACAGAAAATATCTGTACCCATGCCAGCGGCGTACACACAGCGCTCATATGCTAAAAAAAGTGCTTCATCGGGCAAGCCAAGTAGCTCTCGAATGATAAATAAATCTGGTCAAAACCAAAGATTAAATTACTTTAGTGTGTCACTACAGGTTGCAAAAAACAAATCCGCATCCACAAAAGAGAAAGAATTTATGCCATTACACTCAGACTCAACCACAAAACCCTTATCAACTGCAAACCTAGCTCACCACCCTGCCATCAATTCTGTACACCCCATACATCTGCCTGATAACACAGGCTTAAAAATCAGCTCCAAAACACAAGTCATGAGCATCAAAATGCCACTGAACAGAAACCCCCCTATGTTCGCAAAAAAAAGAGCTGTTCATGAAAGCATAGAAGCCTTTTATAACAAAAACATTGACTTTTACCTCCATCATCTTACTAGAAGTTGCAAAGCACCTAGGGCCTCGACCACCTCAGATACACTTTCACCTCACAGCCCTACTTCAATAACAAACCAATTACTAGTTCAGTCACACAAAATCTCTGCCAATCACAACCTATCTACTACAAACACTAAAGAAATACACATTCACATGACAGAGAACCTGGCAATAGAAGAGAAAGTAAATTCTACCAATCTGCATTTTTTAGGAACCCCCGTGCAGTCCAAGACCCATACATAACCATATTGCATCAAAATATATGTGGATTGGGAAAAAAAGTAAACAGACTTAACCACCTTCTCAGCAGCACATTACCTAGCATACTAGTGCTGACTGAGCATGGTTTACAGCAAAAAGATTTAGAAAGCACAAAAATAACTGGCTACACACTTGTCTCAGATTATAGTAGAAAAGCTCATAAGATGGGGGGAGTGGCAATTTATTGTGAAGACACTTTAGCCAACACAGTTGATGCTATTGACATCTCCAGCCACAATAGAGAGCTCCTATGCGAGGCGGCAATGGTGGTTGTTAAAGTAAAAAAACACCATGTTTACATACTTGGCATATACCGAAACCCAGGAGAAAATGTAAAACCTGCTTTTCAAGTTTTGTCAGACATTCTGCACCAATTAGAAGCCCAAAGTAAATCCATAATGATAGTGGGTGATATTAACATAGACAGTCTAAACAAAGCAGATATAAGAAATACTATTCTAGAAGACGAACTCGCCACATACAACATTGCCAGGCTGCCTCTACCAGCAACACGGATAACGCATCACACTGCGACATCCATTGACTGTGTTTGCCTCAGTAAACCGGGCGAACATATAAATGTTACTATTATTCGATCAGGATTATCAGACCATACAGCCCAACTCACAACACTTAATACCCAATTTAAGAAACATGCTGCACAGTCATCTATGAAAAGAATTTTGAATAACCAAAATCTAAACCAACTGAAAGAGTTTCTCTCTAACCAAAACTGGGAAGCTGTTCTACTAGCCTTCACTCCTGAAGAGGCCTATGAGAACTTTAACAGAGTTTTACGTGTAGCTATGGATTCTACCTGTCCTATCAGAAAAACTAAGTATAAGAAGAAGGATCATTGGATGTATTACGACCAAGAGGCAAAGATACTTAAAGAAAGGTTTACAAATGCCCTTCATAAATTTGAAATGACTGGGGCATTTCAAGACAAAGAAGACATGGTCCAAGAAGAGAGATTACGACTTGAAATTGCGACGCCTTCAACAGGAGGCCACAGCCAGTTTTATAAATAAAGCTGACAACAAAAGCAAGGCGTTATGGCAAGTCATACATTTTGGAAGGCAAGCAAAACAAAAAAGAGTGACTCCGATTCAAATTGAAACAGCCCATGAAATCATATCAGATCCAGGTGCTGTGGCAGAACACATGAACCAGTTTTTCATTCAAATAGCCGAAGCAACCCTGTGTCAAAACAAGGATCTAACCACTGCCAAAGAAAATAATACATATCAACCATTGCATTTCACTGGGCAACAACTAATTCTGACTCCAATTTTACCTGAAGAAGTAAAAGCCATAATTAGATCCCTCAAGACCAAGTCGTCCAGTGGAGTAGACGAATACTCTTCTAAAATGGTGAAACACTGCATCAATGAACTTACAATACCGCTAGTTGTCATCATTAACCTATCATTTCAGCATGGACACTTTCCTTCAGCACTGAAATTAAGTAAGGTCTATCCATTACACAAAAAAGGAAAAACAACGGAGGCAAAAAAATTATAGACCCTTCTCGCTAGTTTCCACTTTTAGTAAAATCATTGAAAAAGCAGCCCTAACCAGACTAATGAATCATCTAACTCAATATCAACTTTTAACTGACAACCAACATGGCTTTTTAAAAAACAGATCTACCACCACAGCCGTCACAAACCTGATTGAGTATATTATCGACCAAATTGAGGATGAGCAGTTTATTACTGCCTTGTTCTTAGATTACAGTAAAGCATTCGATTGTTTAGAACATAAATTAATATCCAAAAAACTAGAGTGCTTGGGAGTCAGAGACCTTGCGGGTGTGTGGTTTAAAAGTTACTTGGAAGGTCGAACACAAGTCTTAGAACTGACAGATTACGCAAATAGTGTGTCACGTACATTAAGGTCTAATCCACTCCCAATGTCCAGAGGGGTACCTCAAGGGTCTATTCTGGGGCCCATTTTTTTTATATTACTTACGAATGACTTTCCAGGGTATATTCAAGATGAAAATACGACAACTGTAATGTATGCTGATAATACTACCCTACTTTTAAAGAACCACTCTGCAGAGGGCCTACACCAAAATGCAATAACAGCCTTAAATAAAACATTAAAGTACTGTAAAACCAACGACTTGGCAATAAACCCTCAAAAAACAATCCAAGTGAATTTCAGTACCAAAAGAAGTGATGTACAAGAAATACCAGATATAGCCAAAGAAACCAATGTAAAATTCCTTGGAATAACTCTGGACAGCAAGCTATCATGGAATGACCACGTAAACTGTTTGTGCAAACGACTTGCCTCAGGAGTTTACGTCGTCCGTCAAATGATGCGTATCGCTGGCCTACCCGCAGCCAAGACAGCATACTTTGCTTTTATCGAGTCGCACATAAGATATGGTATAGGGATATGGGGAGGAACATCAGCCACCTCCATAAACAGAATCTTAGTCCTGCAAAAAAAGGCAGTGAGAGCCATGGCAACTCTTAATTTTCGCCAATCATGCAGAGAAGCCTTCATAAATCTAGGCATAATGACAATAATATCTCTATACCTTCAAGAGGTCATTTTACTTGCTGATAAGTTGAATGCACAAAGAGGCAGAGATCATCACTCGTACAATACTCGGTATGGCTCAAGATTTGCCCTTCCTAGACATCGGACCACCCTCCTGGAAAAGAAACCATCCTATGCTGGCCAGAAGCTGTGGAATCTGCTCCCAAACAACTTACAGGCTCTAACCGGAGACCCACTGAAAAGTGAACTTAAAGAATGGCTTGTCAACCGACCTTTCTACAGTTTGGCTGAGTTCCCAAGATACTCAATGGAACAATAATTTAACCTGTTGTTAAACACAATTTTTTATTATTGACGCATGTACTTTTCTTGATGAAAATGTAAATAAAGATTGTATGACTATGACTAACCTTTAGCACATGAAGTAAGAAGAAACCAACATTTATTCTCAGAAAACTGCCAAAGACAAAGAGATTGAAACCACTCAAAACTTCAGGAAAAAATTAAAATCTTATTCTCACTCCTGAAACATTCCTGATATCCCGGTTTTTCTGGAACCAGAATGGACATTTTCCTCAGTTCCGTTCTCAATAACTGATAATAGACCGAGAACCGACTTTAGGAACCAACCCATCCCTAGTGCTAGTACTGCTAATTCAGATCCACAATTGAAATGTTACTTCAGAGATTATGATGTTTTACCTTATTTTATGATTTTGGTAACCGTGGTATTTGGAATTGAGAATCATGAATTGATAACATTTTGGAATCACCGAATCATATTCTGCAGTGAACCTTTTTGAAGCAATGATTTAGTTTAACTTATCTCAAGTTAAAATTACTTTTGTATTAATAAAAATGTCCAGATTGTTAGGTTTCTCCTAATAGGGTGAGTTTTTACGTGTTATTAGCCTAGTGATCAACAATAGAATTGAAAAATCAGTTTAATGCGAAAAATGTCCAATTTTATAACCAGTATGCTGTTAGACTATGTGGTTGGCAACTTACCATAATCCCTATTTTCTTCCAGTGGACTGGGTCGGAGTGGTGGCCTATTGTCCAAACCCCTACCTAGTCCGCCCCTCATGGGTCCTCCTCTCAATCCTGCTGGCCTTAAGCTTCCTCGCACTCCGGAGTTGTTCGTTTCATTATTGCGACTCTCTAGCCTTGTCATAGAAGGTGGCTAAAATAGAAATACAACAATCTTCATTCAAACTTAATACATTTGAAATTTAATATATTGACCACAAGCTTTAGTTTAGAACTTAATTTTTAAAAAAATGCCCTGTACTAGTTAGGAGATATTTTGTAAAGGACCAGATATTGATACTTCACTTTGCAAATAATTTTTGTCAATCCTATTTCACATATTAACGCTTTTAAAGATAAATTATTTCAATGCACTAAATGTTTCAATCTAGTTTAAATTAGTAGTCATAAGACTTTTTCAACTCAAGATGCCAACTTTGGTGACAAAATTTGCAGACTGTTGAACAATGAAAATGTGAAAAATGATAGGTTGTTCAGAGCAGGATATAAATGATGTGGCTGACTATGCTGATCCTGATTTTTTAATAGAGAATAATAGGCAGTATAAAGATTACTACTTCAGATGACATAGTAAAAAGAATCACTGATGGACGTAAACAGCCAAGAAGATGGAAGTGAAGTGTTAAATGCAGTAGTTGAAAACAAAACCTTCCTACTATACTTCCTTGAGAGAATATAGAAAACTGAAAGAGGACCTCCCAATGCTTTTAAGAGTAAAAATCCCCCAAGGGATGTGAAAACGCAACGAGGGAATGTAATTCCAACATTGCCTGACATTAGATCATTAGGAAATTCTTCGGAGAAGGTGTAGAGATTACTCTTTGATAATGAAATTATTCATAAAATCGCAACAAACACCAACGTAAAGCTATCATCTGCCAGCGAGAAACTTGATCCAGGCACAAACAAAGCAAACTGTAGGAATACGGATGATGAAGTAAATATTCTAATTGGTCTGTTGCTTTTGTGTCTGTCTCAAAGTCCAACAATGAAAATATGGCGTCTGTATTTTTTAAGATGAGTTTAGCCATCCAAAATTCAGGGCTACAATGTCTGAGAAACATTACGAAGTACTTGTAGCACATTTACAGTTTGAGAAGCACAAACCAAGCCGGGTTGAAGCAAAATGATAAAGTCGCTGCTATCTCAGAAATTTTTTAAAAGGTGATCTCAAACATCTTTTGATCTTTGATCTCAAAGGTGTCCTTCAGCTTATCTTACTATAGATGACATTTTTATTCCCTTTTGATGTAATAATGCACAGTCAACATTCCAGCAAAATGGCATCAAGGTCTTGTGTCTTACAGATGCCAAAACACCTTATTTATGCAATGGGTACATTTACAAAGGGAAAGGAAGCAATGAAGATGATTTAAAAGAAAAACAAAGAGCTTAGCATTAAAAATAAGTTTTGTTCGTTTGTATAAAGGGTTGAAATTGAGGTTAGCGATTGAAATATAACCACTGATAATTGGTTTTTATCAATAGCAGGGTTAGATGAGCTCAGCAAATTGAGAAACTCAAGACCAGTTTAATCCACACTGGGTTGGTTAAACTTCTGAGAAAGGAAGCAACACTTCTTTCTTTCGAGCTAAAAAAAAAATGTATCTGCAATGATTTGTTTCTACAACCGTACCAAAGCCTGGGTACATCTCCTTGATATAAGGTGTGTGGCTTACTCCTCAAATAGAAAATGGTGGCCTGTAGCAGGTTTTTACCAACTCATTAACATCTGCATAGTGTTTATGAGTTACTATTAAATACCTACGATGACACGTTTTGAGTTTCTCAAGAGCCTTGGAAAGAATTTAATTCAGGGTGGCTACTCAATCATGTAAAAAATATTCAAGCACAATTCAAGGTTTTTTCCAAGGGGTTTCAAACAAAATTCAAGGCGCACTTACAGAGGAAAATATTTCTGAATCGACATAATCACTCATTATAGTACAATACATTAAAAAGCACATGTTTTATAGCTAGGCGTAGGCCATAAAGAAATTGAATTATTGCATAAGTATCCTAGGTTTAATTAGCAGTTGCCTAAAATTTTTTATTTCATTGATAAGTAGGCTCAAAATCTAATGATATGCCTAACTTACTTTAATACAATTTTTACTAATAAGCCTACGGACTATTTGTAATAGGTCCAGCTTTAATTAATTAATGTTATATGAATAACTCGATGAGTTGAAAACAAAACTCGTTTTTTATCTTATAAGTATCCGAAAAAACCATAATTTTTAAAAATCGTTATTTTTTGACAACTTTTTTTCATTTTAAATGTTTTGGTAACCATGCAATTTCTGATCACATCTGAAAATACAATTTCTTGTTGAAAAAGTATTGCAATGTGAATTTTTTAGGTTTTTTTTCATTTTACATGTTTTGGTAACTGTGCATTTTCTTGCCACCTCTGAAAATACGATTTCATGTTAAAAAAGTGGTGAACAATGAGTTTATATCTCTTGAGGAGTTTGATTTCATCCGCGGAAAACTCTTTTTTTACCGAAAAATCAAGACTAGTTTTTTATCTAATAATGAAATAACCAACTTTTTAAAAATCGTTATTTTTCAACAAATTATTTTTTTCAATTCTCATTTTTTTTTATATGCTGAACACAAATATACAACTGGTTTTGTAATAAAATTATTTTTTCAGCTCGAAAAATGCATTTTTTACTCACATAAACAAACATAACCTAACTTATCCTAATTGTCTATTTTCTCAACACAAATTCGTAATTTGCGTTAAATTCGAGTGTTTGGCCTCAGTGACGGCCTGCCAGCCGTCACTCCGGCGGGAATATAGATTAATTCGGTTTTTGTGATTAATAGTTGTTGTATATAATGATCGTGTAATTGCCGCTAATAGCGATCCACCGCGATAGTAGTTTTTCCGTTATTTCTCGAGAAATATTTGTAATAGACCAAAATAGTTTTAAATTTATATTCAGTGCAAAAAAGCACATCAAAATAAAAAAAGATGATTAAAATACCATTTAAATTAACGGAAATATGACAAAAAATACTTAAAGTTGTGACATTGGTTTTTTTCGAATTTTTTGGTAAAATACGTTATTTCTGCGGAATAAAAAGCATACTTCGTGAAAATACAGCCAATTCTAGACCCATTTCAAGCAAAATGTTCCAAATTTGTTTGGTGGCAAGAAACTGCATAAATACCCAAAATAGTTTTCAAATTCGTATTTAGCGCAAAAACATCACATCAAAATTAAAAAAAAAATATGATTATAATATCAATTGAATTAACAGTTTTTTTTATTCATTGATATATCAATGATATTATTTATAATATCATTTATATATCAAAAATAAAAATGTGACATTAGTTTTTTCGAATTGTTCGGTAAAAACGATTTCCGCAGAATACAAAATTCTCACGAAATAGGAGTCAATTATTGACCCATTTCAGGTAGTTTTCAAATTTTGTTTGGTGGCAAGAAACTGCATAATAACCTTGTTCATGTATTAATTAGTTCACATTAGGGCTACTATTTTAATAAAATCAAAGATAAATATAATAAAGTACCCTTTTATTAATTTTTTATAAAAATATATGACTAGTTTCGGCTCTTAGGCCATCTTCAGATAGTAAGTCATATATTTTTATAAAAAATTAATAAAAGGGTACTTTATTATATTTATCTTTGATTTTAATAACCTTGTTAGTTTTAATAAATAATAATTCACACAAAACTAAAACACTTTGTCAAAAATTACGATTTAAGAGTTAGTAGGCCTAGACCTTTAAGTCAATAAACTACAACACAAAACGTTCCACACTTGAAACAACATCCAATGAACTTTATACTAATGTTTTTATCAACAATAAATTGTTTAAGTAATTCTGAATTTTATTGATAATAAGTGAATAAATAAACTGGAAGGTTAATTAACAGAACACGCTCTTCGCTGGTGAAAAATTACCGTTCACATTATCTCTTTTTGTTACCCACCTGTTGTTGCCGGTAATGGTAAACGTAAACAAAACGAATGCATCAGCCCATCCTCGCCCAGCCTGTTGTCGATGTATTTTCGTTATTTAAAAAGAACGCAACAGTTTCATTGAAACGATAATTCGGCACCAAAACGTTTCAAAATTTTGCAAATAGCTGCAGTAGAACAGACAGCAACAGTGAGCGTCATCGGATATCAATAGAACAGAACAAAAACTCCCAAAGTTTAGTCGCAACTTTAACCTGCAGCGTCAGTTGCAACAGAATGTCAACAAATCTAAGAGTCGACGATTGACATTGGATTGATTTGCGTGCTGGCCTCGGCAAAATGCGGTGGGTGAAGCTATCATATTGTCTGCAACAGCTTCATTCAACTGTTTCGACGTCAAAACTGTTTCGGTTGCAACCGTTTTGTCAAACTATTCCATGTGTATTATTTTGAACATATCAATGTGCCGAGTCGACTCGTGTCTTATTATACGAAGATTGACGAGGTTTCCTGAACTTATCGCTTGAGTTTAACTGGAGCCCTGAAGTTCGAACCTTACTGACGTCACCGGATTACTTTCGTCTCACTCGACGAGAATTCCTGATGGTTAACGAAATTCAAGCATATTTCCAGGTTTTTTCAAGGCGCCGTAAAATTCAAGCATAATTCCCGGTTTTCCCGAAATTCCCTGTGAGTAGCCACCCTGTTAATTGTAATCCATCTCAGATGGAGACTAACCATCAACAACCTTCCTCAAGACTTGAAGATAGATATAAATACAATATTGGGAAACAAGGTGACAATTTGGTAGATGATCGTCAACAGAAGAGAAAAACAAATGACAAGTGCCTACCTGGTAGCGACAGGAAAACTCAGAATCAATGTATTAAGTGTAAACTTGCAATCTCTGGACAGTGTCAGAGGAGACTGTGCATAGAATCTACTACGGAATGTATAAATCAAACAATGATTAGTTAAACAATGAAGATTTTATTACTGGTTTCAACATTTTAGGAGGGAGAGTAGATACTTTTTTGCTTAAATCTTTATAAAAATTATTTTAAATTTGCCCATTAAATATTTTTGATAATTTAGTTGTAAAAACTTTATTTACCATTGTATCCACTAATATGAAAATAGCAGAATAGAGTAAACAGTTCACAACTGTCAAATGCACCTTATATTTCCCTTAGAGTTATAAAATCTATATTTCCATGTAGGTGTTAATGAACTTTCCAACCCAACCCACCTACATGAAGGACCATTCTACCCACCTTGCCACTAGCTATTAATAACTGTGCTTACTGGTGATGGAGGCAACTTGGTTACACTGCTGGGGCTGGTGTTGAAATTAGAAACACCTCCCTAAGACTTAACCCAACCCATGACAAGAAGGATCATCGTACCCATCCATGACACTTATGGGCGGCTGTGGCTATACTTACTGGTGATGGAGGTGACTTGGTCACGCCGCTGGGGCTGGTGTTGAAATTAGAAACACCTCCCCCAGACTTGACAAGAGTAGATGCGTATGTTTTAGGTTCATTAGAAGAAACTAAAACAAAAATAAAATATGTAAACAATTTCTCAATAAATATGTAAACAAATGAACATTTATTTCTAGCCTAAAATGAAGCCACAACACAACTATAAAAATAGCATTATACACAGCATTAGTTTTGGGAAAAGTGCAAAAAGATAAAAAATACAGTGGAATGGAGTCCCAGTAATCTGAAATAATTGGGACCAAACCAATTTCGGATTACCAAATTTTTCGAATAAAACAATTTTCATAAAACACTCTTTTAACCCTCCAACTGATGATTAAATCAATTTTTAGTGATACAGCGATTTTAGGCGTTTTGCACGGTTAGCTTTAATTAAAAAAAAAAAAAAATAAATAAAAAACTGTTCAAATACCATGTATCATATATCAAACTTTTAACAAAAGTATGCTTCATAAGGTAATAGGATATGTAGAAACATGCAAGTAATTAAAAAAATTCAAGATTCATAAAAGTCTGACAAATTATTTTTGATTTATTTTTACATTTGAGCACTATGAATAGTAACACAAACGGGTAAATAAAAAATCCAAGATATACAAAATGTTCTAGATTTTATTGTGAATAAAACCATATCACACACTTGCACTTTTAGAAAAACAAAAAAATGTAAAAGCTGAAAAATCAAACATAGTGCATAAGTAAAGAAAATGACCAACTATTTACAAAATGTATTTATACATTGCTTGAAGAACAATATGGCCATAAATGTTACCTCTGGCACAAGTAATAAGAGAAACAAATGCTAAATAGGTAATATAGTTACAAAACTGCAAAGTAAAAAAATTATCATGATATAGTTACATATTTACAAAAGACAACTCAAATCTTCAATGTCACTAGGAATACCTTCCATTAACGTCACTATCATTTAAACAACGTCTAATAGCACTAAACCTACTAAATTCACTCATGATAAAAGCTCAAATATACAATACAAAACTATAACTACCATAACCTATAATGCGTATTTACAATGAAAGTAACATCAAAACAAAAGTGCGTTATAAATGAGTAGCCGCATCAGTTCAGTAGCGCTTATGCTTATGAATACAAACAGCTGTTTATATTTCTCCCACACCAGTCTACAGCCTATGAATAGTGCTTCAAATTAGACTGGTGGAAAAAGAAATCTACTCTCCATTACTGTTCAAAGTAAGCAATATTTGCGCATACAGTTTTGCCGTAATTATGGAAAAGCGAATGTATCGCACTGTGCTACTTTACAGTATCAGTTGGAGGGTTAATAAAAAATAACACAGACAATATGAAATGAAATGAAAAACGTTTTATTTTCTGAGGCAAAGTTAGGACCATTAGGTCCTCTCTTACACTTAACCTCATATGCGTAACATTAAGTACAGTACTTTAGTTTTGAACACAATAAGGGCCTATAATTTGAAGGAGATAATGAAACCTTTAATAGAAGAATACATTCAGATAAGACATACGATCAAACACGGTTTTTCAAGATAATAAGTTTGGAATTGCTAACAGAAATTGATTACGGGCCCAGGGCTACTTAATGCCGTTGCATTCACCACTAGACTACGTAATCAGCTGGTGGAAGTCGTATGCATATTTCTGGTGTTCTCATGCTACCTCAGACAGCACTGTTCCCAATCCTAATTCCCACTGTCAGTGTTGTATCTAGAATTAAATTGTGAGTTTACGTATCTCAGTTTTGTTGTAACCCACTCGGACGCTGCAGCTGCGTTGATCTCACATTACACAACGTAGAGCAACACCCTGAATAAAACCTACTGTATACTATGTTTTTGAGACGCTTGCGTAATTTAGTTTTGAGAGAAAGGAATTCTTCTTTAGAGCAAAGAATTTAACTGATTTTTCAAACCAAAGTAACAATTGAAAAGTTTATTAAAAGGTAAGCACTTAAAATAATATTCTCTTGTAATTTTTTAGATATATTAAGTAGTGGTTCTCACTAGTGATGGGTCGGTTCTATTTTTTTTCAGTTCCGGTTCGGTTCTTTACTGGAACTGGTTCTCGGTTCTGAGTATTTTTTGAGAAAGTCTCAGAAATTTGTTCAAACACCTTTATGCCAGTGAATCAACAAATTATGTGGAATCAATCAGTAAAAACAGTGCATAGTATATTGGCAATTTCTCCAATATGAAGTATAATACACCCTAAAAATCTATAAAATGACATACAATATTTCCAATAACTAGAAAATTGATAGCATTTTATTTATTCTCAGGGTATTATTGTTCACATTTTTTGCACAAAGAAAGTATTTACTTTAAATTATAAAAAGTATTCAATTTAGCTTAACGAAATATTATGCTCAAATTAATATGCAATTGAAATTTACCTTGTGGATATTACAAAACTTATAAGCCTAGAGAAAATTAAAAAAATAACCTGCCATTTTAGCTCTGGTTTAGCAATAAAACTTATTCAAAAAAAATCACAACAATTGATTGAAATTACCACAGCTAAATTTAAGAGGTAATGTAATGTTAGTACATCAAAAAATTTAAAAATGTTAGTACATCAAAAATATTATTTTTATTAACTATCAGAAAAAAAACTATTTTTTATTAACTGTGGGTTCTTTTCTAAAATGGTGATGAGACCCATCCCCACCAAACTGGAAGGTGTGCCATACTGGGGGACAGCTCGAAACCAGAAAAGCGTTAAGATCACAGGCGACAGTCGGAGGGTTAAATGATTACTTGGCAGCTGAGCAGAAAAGCTATTTAATGCACAAGAAAGAAGTTAATTTTTTGGCAGAAGGCCACAATATCAATAACACACAAAATAAACAAAGAAGTACGATATGATGAAAAGGAGAAGTTTGGTTGTTCTGGGATTAGTGGAAGTGGAGTGGAAAGGTGAAGAAAAGGAATTACGAAGAGAGATAGAATAAGAAACGAGACAATAAGAGATAGCTTAGGAGAAGAACCGCTGCAAGAAAGAATAGAAAGAGGAAGATTGAGATAGTTTGAGCCTGTGAACAGGATGGAAGAAAAACGGATTCTGAAGAAATGGTTGTAATATGAAATTCAGGGAAAGAGACCAAGAGGAAGACCAAGAGACAGATGAGGAAATGGAGTGAAGGAGAGTGTATTGAAGAGAGAGGAAGTGTGGGAAGATATCATGGAAAAGAGAAGATGGGAAGACAAAAAGTGGTGGAGGATTTTGTACCAGGCAGACCCGGTGACGACTGGAAACTGCAGAAGATGATGATAGTCAAGTTTAGTCATTTGTTTGGACTTGTCCTACTAATGAAAAAACTGTTGTTTCAGTAGTAATGGGGAAACAGATTGTACGATGACAAGAATTTTAGATTAGGAAATTGATCTTTAATTTTGTTTTTTTTTACTAGCCAGATCTTTAAAAATATATTTTATTACCAGAATATTTTAGGTGTGTGAGTATATAAATAGCGTTAGTAAAGTCCAAAAATCATGTGATATTGATACAAATATAAAGTGATCTTCTGTCACAAAGCTAAATCAAGAGCAAGTATTGATGTTTGTCAAGCTCAAGCTAAAAATAACATTTTTAATAATTAAAAATATCTGTAAATTTAATTGCTTAATGCTATGAAAGATAATATCGTAAAACGTAGTTGGGCTTCATGCCTAAATGTACAAATTTCTGTGCTTTTTTCAATGGGATGGCTATGAGTGTAACTACATGACATATCGAATGATGACAGACGTGGTGGAAATCTAAGGAATACATATTAGATATTAGCCTAAAATCGCAACATCTAGTCTCAAGTAAGTTTCACAACTATGAATGTTTGAAACACCAGTATATTAGGTCATTATTGGTTTTAAGAAATGTAATCTGCATTCTAAAAATTAGCTGTTTATGAAAAAACCTACTAATTAGAAAAGTAAATGGTTCATAGTACAATAAAAAATAACAGAATAAATTATCTTAATATAACTATAATTAATATTAATCAAAAACACATTCTCAAATTTTACAGAAACCTGATTTAGTCATCCCCTCTTCATCAAATCATCCACAAATTAAACAAATGGCTGCTTTCACATCAACGATATATAGAATTTCAAAAATACCATTAGAAACCAAATATTTCAATGAAGAAGTACAAATCATAAAGTTATATTGCTTAACCAAATGGCTACAAACACAGTATGGTTGATACATTAATAAGTTTTCAAAAACATGAAAATAAAAGAAGACAAAAATAATAAAAAATACATTTCATCAGTATATATCGGAAAACATAACTACAAAATCAATTAAGCCTTTGTCAACTGTGGATATCAAATGACATTTAAAACTACAACAAATCTTAATAAAAAATGATGAAAAATAAAACAAATAAAAACGAACATTCATCAAAATTCGATAACAGTGGCATTTACAAATTAAACTGTAATTATTGTTAAAGTCACAATATTGGAAAAACTGGATATTCCTTCAAGGCAAGATTCGATGAGCATATTAAAGCATTAACGTCATAAAATTCAAAATATGCAGAACATTTTAATAATTTAGGTCACACATACATATAATATATGTATTAGATTCATTATATGTATGTGTGAATTATATTTTATATTTTATTCTATGAAATATAAGATTCATAGAAAAAAATCTTGAAATGTTACATATTTGCCAGAAAAGTAATTTAATGTCGACCTTAGAACGCCTTTGAAATTTATAAAAACACAAAAAAATACAAATTTACTATTAAATGATAACACAATTTCTAAAAATGTACATTTTGAAAGATTATTGAAATTTACAAATTAATTCTGCCAAAAAAATATATAAATATTTATTATTATTTATCCATCAGCTGTGAATAATTTGGAAAGCATAATAGTTTATTTATTTTGTTTTATAACATTGCATACATGTACCTGAAGATGGCTTCATAGAAGTCTAATTGTACAGTATATCGAACAACAAAATATGAAGAAATGTGTTAAAGGTTTTACTATTATACTATATTATATAATATTTTACTATTATATTTTATTTTACTATACACTTTCTCGAGGCTCTCAATATAACTATGGTTCATAGTCTTAGAACTTAGGCTTAAGCGGCCGGTGTCATAACTAGAATCTACAGTTTCCGGTGACAACCGTGTCAAGGTACTATCTACAATATTTACAAGATGACCAGACTGTGATACTGTGAGACCAGAGAGTCTCAGAGAAACCACTGAGGATGCCACATCACAGTATGGGCGAAACGTCTGGTCATCTTGTAAATATTGTAGATAGTACCTTGACGCGGTTGTCACCGGAAACTGTAGATTCTAGTTATGGTTCATAGTGTTACGGACCTGAGGTAAATTGTTGTTGTCAGGTTTGTGTTGATTAGAACTCTACTTTGTCACTTATTGGCAAGAAGCTTATATAGCACAGAGAATTTCATTTTATTTTAACTTTAAAATCTTACAATATGTGAAATATAATATTGAAAGTTTTAATTTTGAAAAAGCTCACTATAGTAAACACATTACAATGAGTACTGACTGTTGTCTGAGGAAGGCTGCTCCTGCTCCAAAGAGGTGTTGTAATCATCAACGGGCTTCTCCTCCTCAGTCACTTCCTCAGCCACTTCCTCTGCCTCCTCCACCTCAGCTTCACATTCCTCACTCTGGTAGCCGCTTTGACCTCCTGTTCCACTCTGCAAAACAGCATCCCTGTATTTACACTTAACTGACTAGACTGATATTCAGGGTGTTTTCATCAATAAAATAAACCTCGTTATATCCAGACCCAAATTATCCGGATTGCGGTTTATACAGATCAGCTGACCAATACGATGGATGGTGAATATTTGTTTTCTTCAGTTGTTACACTGCGGGGAAACGGGCGAAAATGGGGACGATGTGATGATGATGATTACCGGGGCACTGGTGCTAATTACGGAAAATATACACGGATTAAATGCGCGGTTAAAGAGTGAATTAAATAGCAAAAGATTAATTATCAGAGGCCGTGTGAGATCATCGCTGGCTAATAAACGTCGCCTGTTCCACCGCATTACAAACGCGCGGGCTGGTACAATGGTGTCGGCCGCGTGAGTGCTAGTTAACGGTGCCTATCAATCACAACCAGCTTTGATCAGCACTAAGAGTGATCTACCTTAAGGGTAATATAATTACAAGTTAATTGACTGACTAAAGATAACTGTAAAATAACTGGTTGGCTGCGATCCCCTCGTGTCCTAGACTTCTGAATCCCTACATTTTAACTGACTGCCTAAATCCTACCCAGCGGAACTACTCCCCCCCCCCTTAGTGGTTAATTTAGCCTAATCTAGTCATAACGAATTTATGATTTCAAATTTAGTAAAGCTCTAGTCTAAAACTTAGCTGTCGAGCGAGCGGCCGGAGTCTGCGTCTTCACCCTTCGGGCAGGAGGAACACACACTGACTGTCCGACTGCGTACGCCGCACCCTTCCCAGATCCTCGCGCATGCGCACGCGATAGTTGCATCTCCCGCCGCGGGTGGCGCTCGCTACAATCTCCCCCCCTAAATTTTTTTTTTTTTTTTTTTTTTTTTTTTTTATAGGTGGGAGGTGAGGAAGGTGTGGGGCTCAGCTTGGCTGGCTCAAATCCTGGGGGGTCCGAAGAGTCCGCCTCCCCTCCAGCAGGGAGGTGCCCTAAGTTTGAAAGTGATTCCGCGGGGATGTGTTGTAAGTTGTCAACAGTTGGTTGGTTGAAGCAGCGGTCAGTGTTCTAAAGTTCTCCTCTTTTTTCTCTTTTTTTTTTTTTTTTTTTTTTTTTTTTTTTTTTTTTAAATAGAAGGTAAGGTGTGTCGGCTCGCGCGGCATACCCTTATTAATACACTTGACTCACCAGGTGGGGAGGGAAACTGAACCACTACAGGTAGGTCAGCCAGAAAAAAACCCTATTATCTACAAAATACCTAAAAAAATTTTCCCATTAAAAATTAACTGTTCCATTAACTAATTAAATTAAATTTATTGTTTAGTGTCTAATTAATTAATAATAAAATGAAAAGGCAATTTATTTTTTTTTTATAGATTCTCTAATACCATATTTATTTAAAGGAAATTGTTTTACTTGTAGTGAGTAATATTCGTCAGTGTGTTTGTGCAATCAATAAGTTCAGCTGGACACGGCTGGGTGTCTTGGAGTAGATAAAACCGGTTTCTACTGTGTGGATCGATAATACTCAAGTATAACTGGAATACCGTTGACCTGTTAATAACTTGCTGGGGTGACATTTAATACTAAATGAAAAGGAACTACGCTAAACTTAACTTAATATGAGCTGTAAAGAAACATTAATCTCTAGTTAACTGCCTCTCCCCTCAGGTTACTCCGAGATTTCCCAAGCGAAATTTTATTTTCAGTCTTATTAAATCCTCTAATAGTTACTCTCTTTTTTTTTTCTACATTTTTTTACATTTGTTTTTACATATTTTTTTTACATTTTTTAAAATTAATTTTATATATTTTTTTCGGTTTTTTTTTCCTTTTTAATAGATTTTTACTTATTCATTTTAGAAAAGAGGACTACACTATTATTAACTTCGCTTGGAAAATAATTGGCGTGAAATCTCCTAGGCAGTTGGATGTAACCCAAGCTTTGAGAGTATTTGTCACAAAATTCGTTATCACAAGGTGTAATCAAAAATAAATTGCAGCACACATCTTAAACAAAATTAAACTATTACTAAACTACTTAAATGAAATGAATGTAGAGGGCCGTCCAGAAGACTATTGGCTTTCGTATTTGTACTAATGGCTAAGGTGGAATTCCCTACAAACTTTGATAAATATTTGATATTGCTTTATAAAACTCATAGTTAATATATCTGACGTTATTTATATAAATCTGAATATTTTTTTTTTTAACTCCCTAAATTCAACAAATGTGGGCACGAGGTTCAAAGGTATATTGTTAAATGCACTCACGCGTTCGTGTAAAAGGAAAATTTACACAAAAAAGAATTCGTAACTTCTCCTCCCTTCATTTTTATTATTTATACTTCTTGAGTAAATTGAAAAATGAGGAACATATACGGAAATTGACAATGCTGAAATCACCGGATGCGCGCGGTCGCAGCCTATAGACAGGTTTAAAAACGCACGACAACAGCCCGTCTACACCGCAGACACGCACCTCCAGATTCTCACTGTCATTGTTCTCGGTATTTATTAAACAGAAAATTTAAATCACCTTGTTGAAAATAATATTGCTCTAAATTCAATTCGAGTAATTCGAAAATTTGTTGCTTTATCGTTGATTGCCAGGAGTGAAAGTCATGTTTGCCGGTCGGCCGACATGTTCGTGACGACATGCTCGTGACATGCCCGTGCTGTGACCGACATGTCCGTATCGGCTTCTCTTCGTGCAAGCTAACCGACCTTTTTACTAATAAAACCCCTATATGTATATTGCTAAAACTGATCGCCCTGCTATTTCCTTCATAAAAAGGTATTTAATATTTTATTCAGAACGCTCTGCTACCAATTAGCGGGGAAACGGGCGAAAATGGGGACGATGTGATGATGATGATTACCGGGGCACTGGTGCTAATTACGGAAAATATACACGGATTAAATGCGCGGTTAAAGAGTGAATTGAATAGCAAAAGATTAATTATCAGAGGCCGTGTGAGATCATCGCTGGCTAATAAACGTCGCCTGTTCCACCGCATTAGAAACGCGCGGGCTGGTACAATGGTGTCGGCCGCGTGAGTGCTAGTTAACGGTGGCTAACAATCACAACCAGCTTTGATCAGCACTAAGAGTGATCTACCTTAAGGGTAATATAATTACAAGTTAATTGACTGACTAAAGATAACTGTAAAATAACTGGTTGGCTGCGATCCCCTCGTGCCCTAGACTTCTAAATCCCTACATTTTAACTGACTGCCTAAATCCTACCCAGCGGAACTACTCCCCCCCCTTAGTGGTTAATTTAGCCTAATCTAGTCATAACGAATTTATGATTTCAAATTTAGTAAAGCTCTAGTCTAAAACTTAGCTGTCGAGCGAGCGGCCGGAGTCTGCGTCTTCACCCTTCAGGCAGGAGGAACACACACTGACTGTCCGACTGCGTACGCCGCACCCTTCCCAGATCCTCGCGCATGCGCACGCGATAGTTGCATCTCCCGCCGCAGGTGGCGCTCGCCACAACACCACTGTAGAAACATTTAAACATTTCTCTCATGGCAGCGCCAGCGATAAACTCATTAAAGTCATATAATAATCCTTGCTTGCAAAGGATCTTTAACATATAAACATGCAGGCATGGTTCCTGGTACACAGCAAACTGTACATACACAGAATACTGAAAAGTGCTGAAGAAATACTTTCTAATGTGACAGTTAACGTTATTAAACGCTATTTTTTATGGTACAAAGCTAGTTTATTCATATAACCTTCCTGTCCTGACTTTTGTCATTGTCCAGACCATCTTAGTTACAAGAATAGCGAACAAAATGTAGGCTACTGTATGGATTGCATCCTGCAGATTCGGCCTTTTTTTGTTCATCTACACAAAAACACTTAACTTTGGTCAAGTATAGAAATGGTGACATATTTGTATCACACGTTCTTCAGTTCTCAGAATATTCTAACGCAAATGAAGCCAGGTCGGACTGTCCGCGCGCCTCTGTGAAGCGTACATTGCATATTGTACCATATAGGCATATTTTACCGATATTTAACCAATGTCTATCTAGTATTTTTGTATCCGTATTTATGTGTCCAGATCGGGATACCGCTACATTAGTCTAGATGAAACGAGGTTTACTGTACATATTTTTAAAGATATTCTAAAAGTTCATTTTTAGCAGTTAATAAAGTTAGATTAAGAAGAATACGTACAAACTGCTAAAGATGAGATAGTTAAAAATCCAAAATAATTTTAGTCAGTGATTAAAGAATTAAGGGGTACACATGTGAAACCAGCAACAATGATATTTGATAATAAAGAGGTAGAGGGGGTCCTAACATAGCAGAGACCTTTTCAACTTACTTCAACTCTGTTTACATTGCTTGCGATCTTGACTCATCAGCTTTATCAGCAGGCAATAGCTTCACTTGTCATGAGGAATGTAGAAGCATTGTCTTTCAATGATATCACACAACAGGAAAATCTTGTCAGTCACAACAAACTTAAATCTAAAAGGACATTAGGTCCTTATAAAGTGCCACCATATATCTTCAAAGCATGTGCAGAAATACTAGTCAATCCAGAACAATATTTATTTAATCTGTGGAACCCATTCTCCACCAAAACTGGAAGTCTGGTCTGTCTGGTACTGGGGGATGGCTCAAAACCAGACAGGCGATAGGATAACGGGTGGCAGAAGTAGACAGGTCAAACAGACAAGACAATCCGACAGACCGAGAGCTGGAATCACAGAAATGCCAGAGTCCGAGCCAACATCCACTAAAGTAAACTAATTGACAGCGCAAGAGCGAACTCAGGCAGCCTGGCAAACCACAATGAAATGTAACCAAACATGTACCGGTCAAAAGATTCAATACAACCTCCCTCTGCAAAACCTCAACACGCCCATTCAGGGGAGAAAACTCTGTACATCAGGAAACCAACCAAGAGAAGAAGAAGAAACCTCCAAAGAGTGGTGTTCCAAGGACACCAAAGAGAATCCAAGAGGGGAAACCCCTCGAACAGGGAGCAAACTAACCTGACTGTCGGGCCTGACAAGAAAAGAGAGAAGGAGACTCTCAGAACAGAAACCCAGAGCGTGTGATCAATCTCTTTGCCCCAAGAAATTCCCAGGAACACCAACTCCTGGATCAACCGTTCCCTAGAAAGCCTTAAGTTGGGACACATGGGCTTTCCTGAACACCCTGCCTGACTAGAGATCAAGCATCAGAGCAGTCACCGGTGACAAAAACCTTTCGATGTGGTGGGGACCAGACCACCAAAAACACAACTTTGCAGCTCTTTGTTCAGCGGCCAAACTGACCAGGTGAGCCAAACAAAAAACCAAATCTCCAACCTGGAAAGGGTTAGGATAACGACTTGTAATCATACCTCCTCCTTACTCTCTCTCTAGCACGTAGCAGGTTGCGCCGAGCAGCCCGCCACGTGGAAACTACATCAGTGGCACCTGGTGTAGGTAGAAGATCCTCTAAGCCTCCACAAGTTGGACAAAGAGTTGTTAGGAGGGTAGCCATATAGAATCTCGAAAGGAGTGGCAAGGCTGGAGCCAAACTCTGATCCCAGGTATTCTGCTTCTCAGCATTGAAAGTAATAAGGGCAGACCGAAGATTGCGGTTGAACCGCTCTACATGAAAAGGCTGTGGGTAATGATGAGAGGTAGTTACATGCCTGATACTATTGCCAAAACAGAACCTATGAACTCGTGTGAAGTAAACTGGCTACCGTTATCGGAAACAAGAGTAGAAGGCATACCATAGTGCTGGAAGAGTTGGGACTGGAGAGCACGAATGGTGAGCTCAGCCGTAGCACTCTAAACTGGGAAATGCCAAACAAACTTCGAGAAAGCATCCACACAATTAAGTAGGTAGGAATAACCTGACTTGCTAAGGGGAAAACGACCCACGTAGTCTATGAACACTTTCTCAAAAGGACACTCGGCCATCTCAGAAGATACCAAACCTAACTTAGCATTTTGACTAGGCTTGCTGAGAGAGTACAGGTGGCAACCCCATACTCTGCCAGCAATGTCCTGATCCATGCCCTTCCAGATGAAGAACCTAAGAATCTTAGCGATGATCTTATGAATACCAAGATGACCGCCCGCAAGAGAAGAGTGATAAAACTGAAAGACCATCGGTACTAGAAGACTGGGCAGCACTACACAGGGTTCACCTCTCTGGAGAGGACGGCAACAGAGTACCCTTTTGGACAGAAAATAAGGAGGGTGGGCACCTCCCTCTAGAACTTCATCTAAGATGACTGACAGCTCAGGATCTTTTTGCTGATGGGACAGTAGGTCGTCAAAAGCCAGAGGAAAATCCAGCGAAAGCCTCAGTAGGTGGATCACTGGGCTCGTGGTACATGCGGTCAAGAGCATCCGCAATGACATTCTGGATACCCCTAAGATGTTGGACTCTGAACTTAAAAGCAGAAATTTTGACCATCCAGCGACCAATTTTCCCAAGCTGTCTGGGATAGGTAAGAAGCCAAGATGGTGCCTGATTGTCAGTGCACAGCAAGAACTCAGCGTGATCCAAGAAACGCTGAAATTTGTCTGTATCAAAGACAATAGCCAGACACTCTAATTCATAGAGGGAAGAAGCTTTCTTTTCCTGGGGAGACAACGTCCTCGAAGCAAAAGCGATGGGCTGCCTGACCCCATCAAACTCCTGAGAAAGAACAGCAGCAATGGCGAAGGAGGAGGCATCAGTCTGAAGTACGAATTCTCCAGTAAAGTCAGGCATACACAGGACAGGAGGTTGCATGATAGCCTCCTTGAGAGCATCAAAGGCAGTCTGTTGAGCTTCACCCCATACAAAATGGACACCTTTCTTACGCAACTATTCAACGGGGCAGCAAGCTCGACCACGTTAGGGATGAACGTACGGTAAAAATTCACCATCCCCACAAAACAGGCAATCCCCTGGACATCTTTGGGAGGAGGAAAATCCCGAATGCTCTGGATCCTTGCAGGATCTATACACCTCGAGAAGAAATAAGATGACCCAGAAAAGAAATCTCAGGACGAGCAAGAGTGACTTTCTCTGGATTGACGGTAAGGCTAGCTTATTTAACCCATTCACCTACTATTTTTTAACCAACAAATAGGGTCCAAAAAATCCATTTTTTTTTTTTTTAGTTTTTGGTTAAAGGTTTTTTTTTTTTTAACTTGTAAATGACTATTCTAATAATTTTATATCCCCTTAATCACTCATAATAGCTAAATAATAAAATAACTTGGCTAAAATAAATTGGGTTTCTAACTACTGTCCTAATCTCCCTAAGGCAACTAATTCAATTATGTTTTGCACATTATCATTACTAGGAGTAGTAGGCCTATCTTGGTTTACTATATTTATCACTTCATCGTCCGATGTATCACTAATAGTATCAATATTAGGCGTAGGCCTACCTTGAACAATGTTATTTACCGTAGCAGTTGTAGGCCTGTTGTCAGTGACAGTATGTTCCTCATCAGAATAGTCATCGTCAGTTGATAATAACTGTTCTCTTGTTATACGGTCACAAGCCTAATATCTTCATCACTCAATAAAGTATCATCTAAATCACCAATATACTGATCTATTTCACTATTTCGCAACGCACGATCGGCCACGATTGTTTACAAACAACTACACTGGTAGTGGTTTGGCTTGTCACACTAACAGGTGACGTCACTAACAGCTGACTTCTAACGTTCTCCACAGCCCATAAAATAAAAGAAACAACAAGATAAACTCAGTACGGAACCATAGGAACGAAACGGACTGATTAGTGCTGCTACCTGTTACGAAACAAACGTACTATTACAGTCGCGGAACTGTTCCGTCATTGTATAGCTGGGCCCCTTATCGGCGGCGCGGAATGGTTCCGTCAAAGTAGGGGAATGGGTTAACACAATTAAGAACTTCCTCCAGATGTTGCATGTGTTCCACGAAAGTCTCACTGTGGACCAGAAGGTCATCAAGATAGTTGAAAACAAACTTGAATTTCACATCTTGGAAGATGGAATCAAGCAGATGAGTGAGAGTCTGGTCACCCACAGCGAGACCCATAGGAACCCTAGTGAACTGAGAGATTCCAGGGAACACAGAAGCTAGTCATTGGCCGTGATTCCTTCTTCAATGGGAACTGATTGTAGGTCTGGTTCAAATCAAAAACACTAAAAAACTTTGCCTTACCGAACCAATCAAATGCAGAATGCAAAACAGGCAGAGGTACCGAGTCAATAGCAACCTTGGTGTTGAGCCTCCGATAATCCATCGCAAGCCTAGACTTACCATTAGGCTTAGATCCAAGAAAAGCTAAACTGGCATAAGCGGAACAATACGATTCAATAACACCCTTGCTAAGAAGATCTTCGATCATAGTCCTCATAACCTCCATCTTTGGGGGAGCAAGTTTGTAAGGATGACGAGAATCGGTGAGGTGGATCTCATACTCCAGAAGAGAAGTGACCCCAAGCTCAGACGTAAGCACATCAGGAAATTGTAAACACAGTCTCCTAACTGCCTCTGCCTGCTCAGGAGGGAGATGGCTAACCGGATCCACCTAGAGTTGTTCGGGCTCACAACCCACCTCTCTGACTGCAGGAGGGCAATCAGAATCACATACTATAGGCACCAAAACTAGCCAATTGAACTTAAAAAACATCTGGCGCTTCTGGAGGTCAAGCACCATGCCACTCTTAAAAATGGAGTCTGCCCCTAAGATACAAGAAACTGTGAGGTCCTTGGCAACAAGAAAACCCAACCTCCAGGAAAATCCTTCAATCTTGAAATGTAAAAACACCTGTAGAAGAATGGGATGCCGTCCAGCAAATAATAAAAAAAAGGCTCGTTGTGCCTGACAAGTCCTAAGGCGTCAAGAGACTCAAAAAGAGAGAAGTTGATGATACTGCATCTCGAACCAGAATCAAGAAGAGCTCGACACACCTTATCACCGAAAGATATGAAAACGCCAGGATACACTGAGGTGACTGCACTAAATCCAAGGGAAGCCATGCCAGCAAGGCCCGAAAAATTACCGGCAATCTTCTATTGACATGTGTCATAGGCAAATAGCTACGGTCACCCACAACAACGCAGGGAGCTACTGTGGAGGCGACCCCCCGTGCTGAGCGTTTTCCGCACCACAACCTCTAGCACGTGGGGCAATCACGACGAATGTGATCAGGTTGGCCACAGGTAAAACAAACCACAGGAGGCCGAGAACCACGACCCTCCACTAGCCGACTCACACCTACAGACATAGTCGGTCAACGGGTGGGGAGACCACGATGACTCTCATAATCCCTCTCTTGCTGGTCTGAGAACTACACGCTGTGTGAAACAATGCAGAGCTAATAAAAGCTCCCGGAAAGATGAAGGAACACTAGCAAAAATTAACCTGCACCGTTCTTCAGGAGAGATGCCATCCAGGATGACATGAACGGTTTCAATCTCGGAAAGTGCGAGGCGCAACGCTCAATGAGCTTCTTTGATGGAAGAGACATAGGCTGCCAAAGACCCGCCCCTACGTTGCGAACGATAAAATCTGTCCATGACCAGCCTCTCTCTGAGTCGAATGGGAAGAAAAGAAGAAAGTAACTCTCGATGGAATGAGTCCACTGAGGCATCACTGGCCAAGACAGAACTTAGCAAATCCCCAACGGGACCTCAGCAAAACTTGAAGATTAGACAAAGCAAGTCTCCAGCCTGCATGCTGGGCATCTCATTATAGGTCTTAGAAAGAAATTTAGAAACTTCCTCGGGGTCCATCCCATCGATCTCAGGGAGACTCTGGATCATAGGCAGCTTGTGGTAGCTCAGCTGCATAAGAGGACACGTAACAACAGGAGCCGAAGCAGAAGGAACAGCAGCTGGAGCAAAACCACAAGCAACCTCAACCAAAACACCTGCAGGCTCAGAAGGAGCCTCAGGCACAGTAAACGCTGTTGTCTTGGCCTGCAACCTCAACACATTAGGCGACGGCAAGGAGGTAGGCCGCTGACCAAAAGTAGTAGGGGTCGTATAACCAGAGAATGCTTAAAAATCTCTTCCAGCATTGACACACTCTCTAGGATCCACACCCTATCCGACGGTTCCAACCCCGGTGCCCGGTTGACCATCTAACGGGCAAGCAGGTGCCCCAGACGTGCAAGGCAGCAAGCCCGGTTACGACCTACTGGAAGTTCCAACTGATAAAAGGTACTATTCAATAGTTTTGTATCAGAAATCTTTCAGCCCCACAATATCTCAAATAATCACAGCTGTATTTTATATGTACACGTTCATGAATATTTATAACTATACATATATTTCCATCTTATTTTATCTTATCATAATTTATTTCATTCTGTTAAAATATAAGTTACTTAACCACTATAATATTACAAATGCTGTTGAAATAAAAAATATATTATCTAAAAGAAGAGCATACAATTTATTTAAACTGAAAAGTTTTAATCAACCTATTACGCTATTGCTTCTTGTTCTCACCACATGCTGTTGAGAGATATCATTGTAGGTAGGTGTAGTAGGTGGGGGTGGTGCTTGTTGCTGAGTAGAGGGCTCTTCTGCGTGAATGGCTCCATTGAAAGCTGGCATTATTGGAGCAGTGTAGTACTGAGCTGATTCGATATGTGTTGGTTGCTGAAAAAATTTAACAATGTTTATAAAGGGAATTTTAAATTCTTTAATTTAGCGACAAAGATCATTACAAATCTTACTGTAGTGTCTTTATTAAGTTAATGATTTGTTATTTTTGCAACTAACGTGCGAGTGCAACTTAGGCTATGACAAGAGATTAGATGCAGTTAAATTTGCTAATATTCCCTTAACTGTTCAGAAAACGACTAATCCCTTGTATAAACATACTTAGGTTTTAGTAAACAATGTTTCCACTTGACGCAGTTTCAGTTACTTACATTAGGTGGTATAAGCATTGTACTTTGTTGCTTCACTAACTACCACTTCATTTTACTTTTTTTTATGTAACAAGGTGTCCAATAATACAAAATTTAAGAATTATACAAGGATTTCAAGGCTATATATATATATATATACGCATGTTAAATGTTACACAGCTTTATTAAAAATAGGCCTACTTATTACGTCTTTACTCTGAGGTTGATTAACTCCATCCAAACTAACATTATGAAGGAGCATAAAGTAATTAATTAATCATAAAGGTAGTTCCTCCTAAAATACTGGTTCATTCCTCCTAAAATAAGAAATTACGGTTGTTTCACAAATCTTGTCTTTGTATGTAACCCTTCGACTACCGCCCGTGATCCTATCGCCTGACTGGTTTTGAGCCAGCCCCCAGCTGGCACGACTTTCAGTTTTCGATGGGAGGATGGGTCTCAGTATTGCAAGAAACTTTTTTTTATATCAAAATATTTTCATTATTTCAGAACTATAAAGCTGTACTGTATAATTATTGTTGTTTGCCAAAATAATACTATAGATTGATCCTATGGTCCAGTCACGTGATTAGGATACATTTCTTTGCTTGATATCATCACAAAGGCAACAACAATGGAACACCTTTCGCGTCAGGGCAATGGAGTTGCGCGCATTATTGTGGCCGCTGAAGGTAAATAATACAACGTCCATTATAACCATCAAAAAATTTGCTAAATACAATTACTAATGACACTTGTTATAAATTGTATACTAATAAATACTTAAAACCTTGTTTCATCTGGACCCAAATTATCCGAATTCCGGTTTATACAGATCAGCTGAGCGATCCGATGGACAGTGAATATTTGTTTTCTAAAGTTGCTACACCGCTGTAGAAACATTAAACGTCATTTTTTTTCATGGCAGCGCCGGTGATAAACTCATTACAGCCGCTGCCTTGCTTGCGCTGTTAAAATTATAAACATGCAGGCATGGTTCAAGGTACACAGCAAACTGAATGTTTACTGTTGAAAATTATCTGCACCCCAGTTTAAAGATTATTTTCTAAGGAACTAAGAGGCCTACGAAAAATCTAATGACACCATTGTTTCCTCGTTTAATTGTACTTTATGACACCATTGTTTCCTCGTTTAATTGTACTTTATGACATATATATATATATATATATTTTAACATTTTATTACAAGTTCAATTAATTTTTACTCTAGTTTGATCAAAAAAAGTACTGGAATTTCAAAACCAAATTTCATTATACACCAAATTTACACAGTTATGACTAAAAAGTCTGTTACTGTATCGCATTTATACTTTACACATGGTTGACAGAAATGTTTTCTGTAAGTTGTAGACATTTTAGGATTTAAACTAATAGAGAAAAAAAATTCTTATCAATTCCCTGAAACATCGTTTTCTTGGCTTCTGAAGGTTGTAAATTGATTACTTTGTCTTGCTGTAATCTTAATCACATGTATAGTTAAGATTAATCACTTTTATACATGTAAGTAAATGCAGTGATTTTAAATAGATTTAAGTCAATATAAAATCACTGAATTTAAATACACACATGAAACTGATGTATTGTAACTATACATGTCATAAGGATTACAACCAGACCAAGTAATCAATTTTACGACCTCCGTAAGCCAAGAAAACAATGTTTCAAGGAATTGATAACAACTTTTAGTCTCGAAAATTTAAAACTCTAAAATTTATAAAACTTATAGAAAACATTCCTATCAACCAGGAATAAAAAAATAAATGTGATATGGTTACGGGTTTTCTTTGGTAACAACGGTATAAATTTGATATTGAAAACTAGTTAAAATTCCGGTACTTTTTTTGTCCAAACTAGGATAAAAATTAATTAAACTTGTAATACAATTGTTAAATGTATATGTCATAAAGAACAATTAAACGAGGAAAACAATGGTGTCATTAGATTTTTCTTAGGCCTATTAGATTTTTACAAAACAACCCTCAAGCTGGGGTGTGCATTATTTCTGTGCAGACAATATGTTTTTTTGTTCTTGGGCGATCCACGCGGAGCGCTAGCATTGCTAGCTGCCTTGTCGCATGCTTTTTATTGTTTACATTAGTTGCCGCTGAGTTGTGTACATAAACATTTAAGGTTATAGTACGGTTATGAATGAATACACAGAATACTGAAGAAATACTTTCTACTGTGATAGTAAATGTTATTTAACGATATTTTGTATGATATAAAGCTGGTTTATTCATAAGACCTTCCTATCCAGACGTTTATCATTGTCCAGACCATCTAGTCACAAGAAGAGCCAATTAAATGTAGGCTATTGTATGGATTGCATCCTGTAGATTCGGCCTTTTGTAATTCATTTACATAAAAACACTGACTGCGGTCAAGTTTAGCATTGGTGACATATTTTTATCTTTCAGTTCTCAGCAAGCGTTCTTTCAGTTCTCAGAATATTCTCACTCAAATGAAGCAAGGCCGAACTGTCTGCGTGCCTCTGTGATGCATACATTGCCTATTGTATCATGTAGGCGTCTTTTACCGATTTGTACCCAATTCTGATCTTGTATTTTTTCATCCGGATTTATATACAGGGTGTCTACTAATTTTAAGAAATTAAATTCAAGGAATTCTCCAGGAAAATTCAAGGATTTTCTAGGAGAAATTTTACAGGTTTCAAAATAAAGTTGTAGCAACATTTTCAGAAACTAAGCAAATCCATTAGCAAACTGCATAATTTATAATGGAACATTTTTTATGATATAAATATTTATGGTAATGTATAGAGAATTATAATTTTTAATTATGTTGCCTCACAATTAAAATGAAAACTTGTGAGGAATTCAAACAAAAGGTAAAACAAAGGAACAATATCAAGAGAAAACAATTTATTTTACAGTTTTTTTAATATTGCTAGAACCAAGGCAATAGTGTACAGAATTACAGGTAAACTTTAAAATATTAAAGAGATAGCAGTCAAAGGTCAATACTTTATCATTTTTAAACATGACTGAAACAAATAATAAAAGGACATAAAAAAACTTGATGTAGGAACTTTCTTAATAACAACTGTAATTAAAACTTGAAAATCATCTTTCATACTGAAACTGTACTGACTACATATTATATTATACATAACCAAAAAAAGACAATAACAAAAATTGAGACAATTTGGAACAAAATCAACTAGCAGGTAGTTAAAAGACAAACTAAGTTAAAATATCAAAAATATTATACAACCAAACAATTGAAATGATCAATGGTGGCAATTAAACAAGATATCAGATAATAACAACTAAATTCAATATCTTACATCAAGATAAACAATAATGGAACACAATATCACATATGAATAATAAGGAAAAAGAACAATTAATTGGCAACATTTTTAGCAAAATTAAATTGTACAACAGTAAAAACAGACACTTTGGTCAGGTGAATGTACAAAAATATTGAAAAATAGAAGTGCACAACAAAAAATTGCTTTTAGTCTTCAAAAGAAGTTCAAAAAAGATATAAAAAAAGGAAAATTTCTTTATATTAACTTTTTATTTTATTTTTATTTTATTTATTTATTTCAACGGCAATGCCATTACATACATAAATTTGATGACAGAAAAAAAACAATAATACAATAATACAAGAAAGACATAGTGGTACAATTAAGTAGACAATGTAAAGAAACAAAATAATTGAGTAATAGTATCAAAAGAAAAACAAGCTAAAAAGTGGTAAAAGTGGGTAACAAGTGTGGAGGTAACTAGGGATGTGTGCTAGGTAGGTTGTACGTCCTATGTTGAAGAGGCAACAATTTCCGTTTTAGAGTGCTAAGACTGTCATTGAATTAAAATAAAGAAAATTCATAAAATAAAGAAGATTCCCTGTCGCCTAGAGTCATACTAATGGAGTAGTGTCACTGCGCCTAAGGTTCTTGATTGACTCCAAATAACCTAGGATTCCAAGGAAGACACCTTCAACATGTGAATATGTAAGAGTTGTACATCCAACGCATGTTTACATGCAGTTCAGTCTAGCAAAGCCATGTAGTTCATTCCAAGACCTGTGTCTATAATCCTATGCAAGTTTATCTTGTTATCACCATGACTTTAGCTCATACTAAACCAACGAGGAACAGAATTACCAACAGTTTCAGTAGGATTCTATTTAATCATTGCATGCTTAGTCAGTGAGTATTATTAATTAGTCTTCACTGCGCTCAGATTCTTTCCAAATCCAAATTCAAATTGATGGATTCAGTCTCAGTTGGCTGCATATCCATTTGTATAATTTGGCGAAGTTTGAGGCAACGCAGATGGTACATTGAATAAATATCCAAGAGGGTGTAGGTTCTTCAGCTCACATAGGAGCACCAGTCCGTGAGACAGCGCAGGGCTCGGAAGATTAAACGAGTTGGGAGCCATGATCATGTTAATTTCATCCGGATTTATATACAGGGTGTCTACTAATTTTAAGAAATTAAATTCAAGGAATTCTCCAGGAAAATTCAAGGATTTTCTAGGAGAAATTTTACAGGTTTCAAAATAAAGTTGTAGCAACATTTTCAGAAACTAAGCAAATCCATTAGCAAACTGCATAATTTATAATGGAACATTTTTTATGATATAAATATTTATGGTAATGTATAGAGAATTATAATTTTTAATTATGTTGCCTCACAATTAAAATGAAAACTTGTGAGGAATTCAAACAAAAGGTAAAACAAAGGAACAATATCAAGAGAAAACAATTTATTTTACAGTTTTTTTAATATTGCTAGAACCAAGGCAATAGTGTACAGAATTACAGGTAAACTTTAAAATATTAAAGAGATAGCAGTCAAAGGTCAATACTTTATCATTTTTAAACATGACTGAAACAAATAATAAAAGGACATAAAAAAACTTGATGTAGGAACTTTCTTAATAACAACTGTAATTAAAACTTGAAAATCATCTTTCATACTGAAACTGTACTGACTACATATTATATTATACATAACCAAAAAAAGACAATAACAAAAATTGAGACAATTTGGAACAAAATCAACTAGCAGGTAGTTAAAAGACAAACTAAGTTAAAATATCAAAAATATTATACAACCAAACAATTGAAATGATCAATGGTGGCAATTAAACAAGATATCAGATAATAACAACTAAATTCAATATCTTACATCAAGATAAACAATAATGGAACACAATATCACATATGAATAATAAGGAAAAAGAACAATTAATTGGCAACATTTTTAGCAAAATTAAATTGTACAACAGTAAAAACAGACACTTTGGTCAGGTGAATGTACAAAAATATTGAAAAATAGAAGTGCACAACAAAAAATTGCTTTTAGTCTTCAAAAGAAGTTCAAAAAAGATATAAAAAAAGGAAAATTTCTTTTTATTAACTTTTTATTTTATTTTTATTTTATTTATTTATTTCAACGGCAATGCCATTACATACATAAATTTGATGACAGAAAAAAAAACAATAATACAATAATACAAGAAAGACATAGTGGTACAATTAAGTAGACAATGTAAAGAAACAAAATAATTGAGTAATAGTATCAAAAGAAAAACAAGCTAAAAAGTGGTAAAAGTGGGTAACAAGTGTGGAGGTAACTAGGGATGTGTGCTAGGTAGGTTGTACGTCCTATGTTGAAGAGGCAACAATTTCCGTTTTAGAGTGCTAAGACTGTCATTGAATTAAAATAAAGAAAATTCATAAAATAAAGAAGATTCCCTGTCGCCTAGAGTCATACTAATGGGAGTAGTGTCACTGCGCCTAAGGTTCTTGATGTGACTCCAAAAAACCTTAGGATTTCCAGAGGAGAGAGCACCATCAACATGTGAAATGTAAGAGTTGTAACATCCAACAGCATGGGCTTTACATGCAGTTCTAGCTCTAGCAAAGGCCATGTAGTCACTTCCCAAACCTGTGGTCTTATAAATTCTATGCAATGTTTTTTTGTTAATCACCATAGACTTTAGCTCATAGCTAAACCAACGAGGGAAAGGAGATCTACCAACACGTTTCAGAGGAGAATTTCTTTTAATCATGCTGCTTAGCTCAGTGATGTATTTATTAAAATTAGTTTCACTGCCGCCCTCAGACTTCTCCAAATCCAAATTCAAATTATTGATTTCAGCTCTCAGTTGCTGCATATCGCATTTGTAGTAATTAGGGGCGAAAGTAAATTGAGGAGCAACGGCAGATAGAGGTACATTGAAGTAAATATCCAAGGCAGGGTGGTAGGTGTCTTCAGCCACTATAGGATCCCCAGTCCGTGAGACAGCGCAAGGGAGATCAGAGAAAATTAAATCGAGTTGGGAGCCATGATCGTTAAAAATTTTATTATGCTGATTTAAACCAAGAGCGTTAGCTGTGTCATAAACTAAGTCAGAAATCACCCCAGTACTACTAGCGCTGTTCAGATTGAAGTCTCCAAGAATGAGAAGACTGTGATCGAGACCAACCTGGAAATGTAACTGTTCCAGGGCATCACACAGAGACTGATAGACATCGATTGGCTGATTCGGGGGAATGTAACATGAGCACATGAGTAGTAGACTGTGACCTAATTTTAAAACCACACTGGTTGCTTCGATAGAATCACAAGGAAATTTAATAGAAGTGGCATTGAGATTCTTATGAATAGCTAGGAGTACACCCCCTCCACTTAATTTGGTGCTCGTGTTGGGGGATCTATCACAACGAAAGACAGAGTACTGAGTAAGGCCCAACTCAGCATCACTAATACTAGGATCCAGATTGGTTTCGGTTAGTGCAACAATATCAATTTGACTAAGATTAACATTTAACATAAATTCAGTTAGTTTGGAACGCATACCATTAATATTCTGATAATATTAAAACCTACATGCATTGCCGTTGAAAGTTTCTAGTTTTTTTGAAGACTCTTTGATTTGACTATTTTTGGGACACCATTCCTATATTTTATTGTCAAATCATTTTCACCATCCTTTTGACGAGACTCAAGCTCAAGGCGTAGCTTTTTCAGAGAAGAGAGTTCCAATGGAGAGCGATCCCTAGTTAGCTTCACGTCATTTAGATCAGGGTTCTCCAAGACAAGCTTTTCAGAAGAGAAGTTATTCAATACCTGAAGAGCAATTTCCTCAGAAGTAAAAATCAACTTAATTGGCCTGTTCTTATTATTGCTCCTAGTACCCAACCGGAATGACTTCGGGATTCTAGTGGTGTCGAAACCAGGCACTGAGCTATTAACAATCGCGGTGATAAGATTTATCTCATAAGTCTGGACAGAGTTAGGGTGACTGTCTTTTGATTCCGGAGCATTGAAAACGATGATATTTTTCTTCCTTATGTTACGCTCTTGAAGTTCCTCGAGAACATTATCAAAGCTAAGTTGATTTACAGAATTTTCATTATGTATGACCTTCAACTGGTCTTCCAAGTTATCCACTCGTGTTTCAATATTGGCAATACGGGGCTCAAAATTGTCCAATTTTTCATTTACTGATACCAGCTCATTTTTTATAGTGCTTATATTCGAAGAAATGTTGCTCAAGCTATCCAACTTGGTTAAAACAAGAGACATTTGGGAAGAAAGTATGTCAAAGCGAGAATCAATAACAGGTTGCTTAACACCACCATCAACACAATCATCACGTCTGCATAGCCATTTACGGTTACCACAGGTGCGAGGGTTTATCAATCTAGCATATTCAGTATTTGATAGCCCAGCACAATCAGCATGAAACCAGCGAGCACAGGGCCCATCACATTGAATACCCTTTTCTTCTTGTAGAACAGTAATAACACAAATTGGACAAATATGTTTTGCCATGGCACTTTCGGAGCCACTCAACATATGTTTAGGTTATGTTCAGGTAACAAAATTTTCGAAAGCACAAATAATTATTATTTGACAATAAAATGTATATAAATTGATAAAGAATTAAAAAAACTGATTATTAAATATCACTTTAAAAGAAAATAATCAAAAAGAAGTAAAAAAATACATAATTAAAACTTAAATTTGATCATAAAAAAGAAAAGCACTTAATTCACAAACAATGTCAGAACAGCTGATGAAGGTTTTCTAAAATTAGATTTACCTAAACCGACCAGTAACTCAGCATATTCTACCTGCAGGCTATGCAAAAAGTAGAGATGTAGCATATGATGATAATTCTTTACAAGTTTTTTTTTTACACAAGCAAAAAGTAGGGGGTATTTATGCAGTTTCTTGCCAACAAACAAATTTGGAACATTTTGAACAGCTTGAAATGGGTCTAGAATTGGCTGTATTTTTTTCACGAGATATGCTTTTTATTCTGCGAAAATAACGTATTTTACCGAAAAATTCGAAAAAACCAATGTCACAACTTCTAGTATTTTTGTCATATTTCTGTTAATTTAAATGGTAATTTAATCATCTTTTTTTATTTTAATGTGTTTTTTTTGCGCTGAATACAAATTTGAAAACTATTTTGGTCTATTACAAATATTTCTCGAGAAATACCGGAAAAACTACTATTGCGGTGGATCGCGATTAGCGGCTATTACGCGATCATTATATACAACAACTATTAATCACAAAAACCGAATTCACCTATATTCCCGCCGGAGTGCCGGCGTGCAGGCCGTCACGGAGGCCAAACTCCCGAATTTAACGCAAATTACGAATTTGTGTTGAGAAAATAGACAACTAGGATAAGTTAGGTTATGTCAGTAAAGAATGCATTTTTCGAACTGAAAAAATAATTTTACTACAAAACCAGTTATATATTTGA